>QODF01000145.1:608019-619089 GCA_024372805.1 Oostethus manadensis | reverse complement strand
TATATTGTACCTGTATCTCTGCACTCTGTATACTATATTGTACTTGTATCTATGCATGGGTTTTATTCTGTGAGGTGGAAGCGTGAAAGCCACTTATTCGTTTCACGGTTTCAGCTTTGGATTGTCGCTTGGATCTGTTTTTTATGATGTGTGATTGCGGGAATGTTTGGAAACAGTCAATTCCTTCATATTCACCGTTCACGGATTCACGAATCACAGCAAATTTATGGATTTTTGAACAAGAATATAAAAATGTATGGTGTCACTTTCGATTCGGGGGTGATCATAACCCCCATCCATCATCCTGTGGCCAAAGGTCTGACAATGATAATGTGAACGAGAGCTGCTCTTCCTCTGCGGTAGGAACGCTGTGTTCACCTTAAGTCTCCTTCAAATTCCTCAAATTGGAGACATTTTCTGAGAGTACGGCCAACGCATCACTTTGGAGGTCAAAAGCGGAACACCCCGCCAGACTTGGCATATATTTGGCGTGTTTAGTGAGAAAGTGAAGCGGTCGCGTGACCTCCTCCATCACCCTCGGCTCTGTTTGCAGCTTTACTCTTCACAATAAGAGCATCCAAACAGCACTCGGCTCCCTTTGGAAAGCTTCCTCGTTTTTTCCCCCAAAGCAAATCAAACTCTCAGGAGCTCAACAAAGAGGCCCCCGCGAGGCACCCACCTCACCACCTTTGTGTTCAGGGGCCGCCATTTGACAGGGGCTGGCGCCAAATCAGCTCACTGAGTTGACGGTGCATTCAGCGGAAATAATGGAAACGATTGCGCTTTCTCTACGCGCGGCAAGCCTCCACAAAAGCCGCTAACGTATTCCACCCCCTCCGTGTTGGGATAAGGGAGGATGAAACGCTCCAGAAATGGCTGTCGACCGGAATGTTTACCCGTTGAATTATTGTTTGCATTATCAGGCGGGGAGGATGCGCTCAAGGAAGGAGAAGCGATGACGGCGGCAATCTTGCATTCGTGCATAATCTGCGACTCTGCGTCCTCAACCCGGGAGTGCATTTCAATATTTCATTGATGCGCCGTAAATCTCCTCTAAATTGTTTATTGTAAACAAGCATGAAAAAGAAGAAAACCGGGTTCCCGCCTTTCCTCACACCACCTCAGACGCCAACCATTCCATTTTCCGCCGCTTAACCGGGTCCGGGTCACGGGGGCAGCAGTTTCAGTTGGGAAGTCCAGACTTCCCGGTCTTCCAGCTCCACCGGGAGAACAGCAAGGCGTTCCCAGGCCAGCTGTGAGACATAGTCCCTCCAGCGTGTCCTAGGTCTTCCCCGGGGCCTTCTTCTGGATGGGCATGCCCGGAACACCTCACCAGGGAGGTTCTCGGGTGGCATCCGGACTAGATGCCCGAGCCACCTCAATTGGCTCTTTTTGATTTGAAGGAGCAGCGGCTCTACTCTGATCTTAGGGTGAGTCCAGCCACCCTACGAAGGAAACTCATTTCCGCCGCTTGTATCCGCAATCTCGTTCTTTCGGTCATGACCCATAACTCATGATCATAGGTGAGGGTGGGAACGTAGATCCATCGGTAAACAGAGAGCTTTGCCTTCCGGCTCAGCTCTCTCTTCACCACGACGGTCCGGTACAGCGACCGCATTACTCCAGACTCTGCACCGATCCGTCTGTCGACCTCACTCTCCAACCGTCCGAGATACTTGAACTCCTCCACCTGGATCAAGACATCACCCCCATCCCGGAGGGTACAGTCCACCCGTTTCCGACTGAGAACCACGGCCTCGGATGTCGATGTCAATTTAAAATCATTAGGATTCTTCCCGTGACACCTGCATTGTATTTCTCGTGCCAAATATGGTTGGATGGATAAACATGGCCGCCTGCATGCTTCCAACTTTGTAGGAAAGACCATGTATTGCGTTCTCAGTGCGCTTCTTCAGGATGAATGTGTTCCCGGTGCGAGGAAGTCTCTGCTTAAAACGTGTCTGCCTTTTTCGTGCCTGCTGTGTCGTGCATTTAAAACAATTGGGGGAGGGGGCTGTGAGGGCTCAGAGGAGCGTGCAAGGGACTCCTAAAAGCAAACCTTGAAAATACAGCCGCGCGTATTCTTCACACGTTCAAATGGCGGGGAAAGAAAGGAAGGCGGCGGCCTACTTTGACTTGACTTTATTGCCATAATATCTGCCCTGCGATTGGCTGGCAACCAGTCCAGGGTGTACCCCGCCTCCTACCCAAAGTCAGCTGGGATAGGCTCCAGCATCCCCGTGACGATCCCTAAAGAGAATAAGCGGCATAAAAAATGGATGGATGGATGCCATAATATTATATGAGATATTTTGGCAATTTCAAACTAGAAGTGTATTTTTTTCTTTCATGTTTACAGTCAATCTCTATTATTTTTCTTTTAGTCCCGTAAAACCTCAATCTTTTTTCTCATTAGAATGCGACTATATTTTTTCTTTTTTATTTGTGTCTTTTTCCTTATAAAATGATAACAGTTTTTTTCATTTCAGCTGTTGTTTTTCTGAAAGTCTCCAACTATTTTTTCCATTCCATTCCCATAATACTTTATTCTCCTAACGTTATTATAACTTTTCACACAACCTACAACGTTATTTTTCCCCATAATATTACAACTTAACTTTGTAACTTTTTGCTTTGAATTACAACTTTATTTTCATAACAAACGTGGGTTGCAAGTGGCCCGCGGGCCGTATTTTGGACAAGGATCCGATCCACGAGTCACTCGCTGAAGTCAATCGGGTACTCGATTTACTCGAGTGAGTCGGCCCAAAGCTCACATGCAGAAACTCGCACATGCGCAACAAGTCCCCCACCAGTGAATCGGATACCCGTGAGGGAAAAAGACCAGAAGTTAAAATCGGGAAAAGCATCTGCGGGAGTACTTTGATGCCTGACAATGCAGGAGAGAAAGCAGCGAGCAGGAATGTTGTGTGTTTTAATGAAAGAAAAACAGCTCATCCCCCGGGAAGTCAAATGAATGAGTTTATTTTGGGTGCTCATGCCCTCAGCAGACATTTTTAAATATCAGCCGCCTGAAAGGAAAAACACTTGGAAAAAACATTTTGACAGGAAATGAGAGTCACAATGTGCACTAATGCATCCTTTCATGCATTTCACGCAGCGCTTGACTGCAGACATGTAGACGACCACTAGACATCCACTGACATATTTCTGCGGGTTTGCCACCTTTCCAGTACCACTGGGTGTCTTCTTGCGTCCCTTTGTGGGACACTTGTAGCCTGCGGCGTTTCATTTCCAGCAACTGAGACCCAAATCTCAACAAAAGGAAAGCAATCTTCGTCCTGGGCCGTCTTTTTTTGTTTTGCTATTGCTCTCCCCACCAACATGTTCAACACGCTCACATGCGTGCGCCTCATGCTTGACTTATAAGAAAGATAAATCTTTGGACATAGCAAGACTGGACTCGCAATGAACCATGGGCTTCCATTGTGGTTCTACTTACCGGAGCTTATGCCTCACGTCAGCTTTATTCAAAACAAAAACATCAGAAAGTTCTTGTGTGGGTTCCGCAAGTACAAAAAAAAGTTTGTTTTAACAGCAGGCTACGCACGACCTCACCTGCGTTAAACTTGAAGACAGTTTTGATGACGAACTGACAAAGAAAGACTTTAGGAAGTTGTGATTGCACAATCTGCCTCGGTATAAATGCAATGAAGGCCCTTGAAGTTATACTTGTTACCATTACGACCCAAAATGGTTTTCTGACGTTTGTTCTTTTTTTTTTCGCATTCACCACATCAAAACTCAGACCCAAGTTTTTAGTAATTATTTTTTGTTTTATATTTTTGTGCATTTTTATAGATTTATAATAACACAATAATATGCAATATTTTCCAAAAATTAGTTTTTTTTTTAAATCTGGGACATCACACCTAAAACCTGTTTTATTTTAACGGAAGGCTATGAAAAATGTGGTTATCAAAATTTGGCAATGGGTCCAAATTGGCCTGGAGGGTAAATAGTGTTGGCATATATTCTATACCACTACATCCAAATTTCAAACACAAGTTTTTTAATAATTATTTTAAAATACTTGTCCTATTTTTGTGTACTTTTAAAGGGAAGATATGCCACATTTACAAAAAATGAGTCACAAAGTGGAATATTATCACACCTGAAACCTGTTTTATAGAAACTGTATATCAGAGAGTCAGTTGGACCAAATTGGCCCTATATTCCTATATATATATAATATAAACATATATATTCTTATATATGCCTACATTAAAACTTTTTCTTAGCATTGTTGAATGAACTTTTTGACCGATTTTTTCACGTAGCAAAATATGCAAAATTTTCCAAAAATGAGGTGCAAAGTAGAATGTCAGTGATGATGGGAGAGGTCATCGCCTTCAAACCCTGTTTTATTTTGAAAGTAGCAGCTTAGCTGTATGTTTTATGCAGTCATGGAAAAGAGCATGATCATCAGCACTGCAGCGGATGCAAAATATGTGTTTGCCATCGGACCTCATTGGTCCTGAGTGTAAATAATGTCAGTGTTTTATTCTAAACACCAGGAAATATGACCTGAATCATGGAATTTAAAAAAATGCCAGTAAAAAACCAAATCCTGGTTAAGTTTTAGGCAATTTGCCTCAACACTGACCAATGGGTTGAGAATCCAAACTGTCATATAAGACATCGAATTGATGAGGAGGCGTACTGGAGGGAGTGTAGAGCTGCCAGGAGGTCATGAACAGATTTTCCTCTTTGCCTCCTTTACCCTTTCCCATTTCAAGATGCCAAATTCCTCACAAAAACCGCGCTAGACGCAACCCGGAAGCTAGAACGGGGATCTTAAATGACACCACCGAGCAGCTGGCGCATGGCTCGACGTGCCATAATCCCTCCGACGTCATCCATCTTGACGAGACCTCTTTCATCTTTTGCTCCCCCACCGGCCTTGAAACTTTTTCCTTCCCGTGAATCACAAAATCACCGGATGCTCCTTTTGTGTGTGTGTGTGTGTGTGTGTGTGTGTTTACATGCTTCCTGATTTGTCAAACTTGACAAGGCGGGCCGGGAAACATAAATCACATTTAGATGACAAGCTTTGAGGAGCCGAGTCGGTCCCAAATCAATCACTAGCAATTAAGGAACCCGCTTTAAGAGCCGACAAATGGACTTTTCATTCAAGCTTACACCTGTCACACTTATTAACGACAACATTGCTCTTGCACTCTCATGCCATCAAATATTCTACTTAACAAGTGCAGGCGGTCCTCGTGTTGTTTTATGGTTACAAATGCACTCCCATAAATGATCACTGCCCAAAACGAAAAAAAAGGACCAGTTAACAGTCACTGGTAAGAATACATATTCTCATGTCGCTGCACTTCATTAACTTAGTTACTTTCGTTATGCACCCCGAGCGTGAGGCAGACTCTTCTGCCCAGAAAGTTAAAGTGGAAAGTGAAACTAGATATTACAAAATGCTCCGAAAGTGGAGAAATGTCGACCAACACTAAACGTGCTTAGCGCCTTCATTCCTTCTAGAACAGGGGTAAGAGATGCGGCTCTTTTGATGACCACGTATGTCTCTCAGACGTTTCTTAACATCATGACATTTATATAGTTTCGTTTTGTTTTTTCTTAAAATATATGTGACATATTTATTGGCCCGCGGCACATTCTGAAACTACAATTTAACAAAAAACTTTAAGGAAACAGCAACAATTGAAAAATCAGCTGTAATTTTAGGAAATAAAGTCAAAATATATGGAGAAAAATGTAATTAACCAAAAAAAGTTGTAATTTTTGGAAAATTACGTTGGGGAAAAGGTTATAATACTAGGAGAATCATGTCAAAATATTACAGGAATAAAGCCATCATTATGAGAAAATTTGAAAATAAAAAACACAGCAAAAAAAAAAGCTGTGATTTTATGAATAGAAAGTTGTAAAATATTAAGAGAATAAAAGTCACAACTTTACAAGAATAAAAAAGTAAAAATATTAGTAGCCTAATGTTATTTTTTTATGTCATAATATCATGAGAAACAAACAAAACAATACAAAGTTGTAATTTTTGGAATATTAGGTTAGGGGAAAACCTTTATACAGGAATAAAGTTAAAATATAATGAGAATAAAGTCATAATATTGCAATTCACTATATACTTTTTGTGTTTTTCCTGTCATTTTAAAGTAAAGCATGACAGGAATCACAACATTCAAAATATAAAACCTTCTCAGCACCTTCTAATCCATCCAATTCAGAGACTTACTATATAATGAAATTGTTGGTCTTGCTTAAAAATGCACACTTTTAATTGTAATCACTGTTAAAAAGTATGATATGGCTCTCACAGAAATAATTTGAAAATATCTGACTGTCAAAAGGATCCTGACCCCCATTCTGAAATGTCCCATAAGAAATGTCAAGTGTTCCCAAAGACAGCACCCTTCCTGTTTTGTCGTGAGTTGTTTTTGCGTTCAATAGCGGCATAGAAAATGGATAACTGGATCGTGTTTCTCCCAAAATGGAGCCAAAGAACGTTGCAAGTGCCAGAAGAAGGTGAAAAAACACTCAATGAATCTGTAATATGTCAGCATAATAGAATTGCATTTGACAGAAAAATGTCATTTTGTACAATTATTAGGTGAGTATATGTATGTATGTACTGCAGGGGTGTCCAAACTTAACTTTCATTTTTTATACCAAGGGCCACTTACTGAAAAATCTAAGGATGCATTTTCACTTAGTATGATTTTTTTTTCTCATGTTTCCTTTGCATTTTTGTTGTTTTTATTTCGTTTATTTTTTCTAAAATACATTTTTCAACTTTCTTCTTGTGCATGTTTTTCCTCTTAATTCTTTCTTTATTCTTGTAATATGAATAACTAATATACACAACTCATATACTGTATATAATATATAATAAATATATATACTGTACAAATATAAAATATTAAAAACTAAATAAATAAAAAAATATTTAAAAAAATAAAACAATAATATAAATAAGAATAACTACCCAACCAAAATTTCAACTTTATTCTTTGTTTGTCATCATATTCCAACTGTTAAAAAAAGATTACATTACATTACAACATTTTTTTTCTTCTATTAATATTATGACTTTATTCGCCTAATATTTTGTCTTTATTCTGGTAAAATGACTGCTCTTTTTTCCATTTTTGCTGTAGTTTTTACATTTTTCTCCAGTTATTTTTTTCCAATGTAACAAGATCCAATAAAAACACCCTTGATGTACAGTATATGTGCATACCCAGCCATTTGAAATTTGTGGTGTCCCAAGCCCGGATAAATGGGAGGCTTGCATCAGGAAGGACATCTTGTGTCTCCAGTATAAATTCAAATTCAAATCTCTTTTTAAATGTCTGGTGTTCCTGAGCTGCCGTGCACTCTATAAATTGCTATGATATGCTGTGATGTATCAACCAGCATGAATGTAAACTATTATTAGTGATATCAATACGATATGACTGATACGGCTCTTGGTTGATATTTTAACACGCATGAATGATAAAATCCAAATAGCAGCCACTCCTGATTTCCATATTTTGGTCAGTGAGTCAAAGTGAGCGCAACACAAGACAGTGGTGTGGTGTATTTTCGGCTTCTAATGCGTCTGCCAATGTCCAGCAGCGCTGAAGGTCCAGCCTAATGGCCAAGCGAGCTAATGGAATGACATTATCACCATTATTGTTCTCATGCCGCACAGAAAGAGAAGCGGCGAGGCCAAACACCGACGACATCCCGCGTGCCGTCTCTTTAATTGCTCTTCGCCTCTATTGCAAATTAATTACTTTTAGCGAGCGGCTGCTTCCCGCGCCCGCCGTGCCAGCTAGTGCGCCGAATGGCCTGCTGGGGCTCACGCCGTCAGCCTGATTGATTATCCCTGCAAATGTCGAAAGGTTGAGGTCCTCACCCCTTGACATTTCACTGCTTTCCTTTTGGTAAACTTTGCCTCCCAAAGCAATGAAAGAAAAACAAAAGTGAGGCAGACGGCGGAGGGAAAAGTGCAGAAGAAGAAGAAGAAATGTCAGCATCGCTTCATGTGAGAATCCTCTTTGACCTTCGCTTTGTTGGCCATCTTGGCTGTGTTGTGCGTTGTCAACACCCGCCCAGCCTTGTGCGTACTCAGTATGAGGACGGCGGGGGAAAGATGCCGAAATCATTCCGCGGAGCGAAGATGGCGTCCAGATACCAGGAGGATGATATTGCGGAATGGGGTAGTAATCCCGAGTCACCTTCACACGGAATAACATTCTCGACAACGCCCCCGTCGTCTCCTAAAGCTCCCAACTGCAAGTAAGCTTAGCCACTAAAAGCACAATAACTTATTACTGCCTCCAAATAACACCATTGACTCTGTTGCTGCTGTGTTGTGCAAAATACTTGTTCATAATTGAGCATGGTTTCTTTTCACCTTTCTCATGCACTCCAAATCATTATTAGTTCAAAGATGAACTCACAATGCAGTATAACAACCTCTCGCCAAATATAAATAGAAATAAACGCCCAGCTATAATTAGAGAAATCTCTTCCTGACGCATGCACAGAGAAATGCATCATGGGTAATGACGCCTTCATCACCAAAACCCGAGGAGAAAAGAGAAAGTTAAGAAACATCATAGCTTGGGGTGGTTCCTTTTTCGTGTAAATGTCTAACTTAACCTTTTCTGCCCCCTGGTGGCCTTTTGGGGGACAACAACAGCCTAAAAGACCTGTCGGCTTGCCACTTGCAGGTAACCTTTTGACTCCACTGATGTCTGTTTTGTTTTCTGACGCAACAATAATGAATTAAGAGCAGTTGTTGGGTTAATTCCCATGCCGATCTAGAAATAGCAATACTAATAGCTTTTGGCAAGATAACAAAGCCACATTCAAATAGCTCTTTGGTAAAACGAGCGGTTCTGCATCAGTGTGGAAACATCTGCTATCACACTGGAGCCATAAACTGTTCAAACCTCGCAGCTACATTATTATCATCATTGCATCGCTTAAACTCAAATGAAGAAAAGAATTGCGTTAAATCCTCGAGGAGGCAATGGTCAGCTGCAGTTCTTACTGTGACCAGCCGAGGTCGCTAAAAGACAACTTAAAATTCGCTGTCCAACTTATACGTACAGTACAAGTTTGTTTGATGCTGCAAAAGCTTCCCAATTTATTCTCAATATTTTTAGACTGCATATATATATTTGGCTGTAATATGTGATAAAGTGAACAAAAAGAAGATCCAGTACAAGATGTGTGCACAAATTTCTGCCTTTACATAAAAGACATTGCATGCCCAGTGAAAATGTCAACAATACTGTGTGTGAAATGTTATTTTATGAGGGCAGCTATTATTACGGTTCCAGCTGCATGACATTGATCAACCTCTTAATTAGCCTAGTTATTACATTCTTTTAAATCCTTTTCTAGGAAAAATTGTTGTCTTTGTACACTGAGCCAGTGGAGCGGCTGTGCAGGCTCCCGTCTCCATGGCAACCCGAAGGGCACAGGGCCACCGTATAAGCAGAGACGGGCAAGCGTTGATGGACGAAATGTACTTTCAATATTTGCGCTGACACACTCTAACCGATGGAGGCCATTTCTGATGAATTGCTATTAAATATGATGCAAGCGATGACGACAGCGCTGCGCTCCTGCGGGTGGGCATCACTGCTTGGCTTAGGAAGGAGGAACATGGTGCTGACACTAGTCCAATAATTGACAACACACTCCCCTGCACAACTCTCAGCGGTGGGTCTCCTGGAATAAGACAGGCCGAAGTAAAACTACCACCGTAACGCCTGAAATCGTGTAACATTAATAAGTGTGCAGTTTCATGTGGTGCCTGCTTTGAACTCAGGAGCTTCAACATCTGACAAGATTATCACATATTACGACATCAGTGGAAAACAGAACAGAAAGCCCAACCCCAGCGGGGAATCAAACCAGGGACTTTCTTAACCTATAACCTGAGACATAAGCGTTTTTGTTCGACAAGAAGGGCCTTTAAAAGCCACCATCAGCTGACATTTAAATCAACTGCTTTCAAGCAATAAGCTGCCTGGTGGAATGCGGCTTTTTCACTTTTAATCAACTGAAACACCCCCGCGGCCACACTTTGGACACCCCCGTGTTAGACTAACAAACACTCTTTTCCAGGTGGAAGATCCCAGTCCTCACCACTGGGTGAAGCTCTCACCTTCTGCTCCTTTTGCCTACTTCCTGTCCTTGCTGCAGGCATCCGTGAAGGTAAGCTGTATAGAAAGTGTATCAGGTGCACATTCTGGGGGCCACCCCCACCCGGGCAGTATATCGGTATATGTCCCTCATGTTGGTCCATCCTCCTCCTGAGTGCGTCAAATCCTGTTTCTGTTGCACTCCCCGGGTCAAGAAGTCCAACCCAACAGCGGCTGTTCTCTCGTCTTCTTCTGCGTTATTAGGTGACTGTTATGTTGGAGCTGGGGGCTGACGCTCGGCTGGACCGGCGCTAATGAAGCAAGCGCAGGCCCTGGCCCATAAGAGCCAATTAGGCAGCCGCAGTGGCGCTGAAAGCTCAGTGCCAATTGCTGCTTTTATGAAACGGCCCGATCACATGCATTAGCGTCGGAGTGGAGTTGCTGGTGCCGCGTGTGCATGGCAACAACATACTGTAGAAGCCAACTGAAGGACCAGCCTTTGTGGATGTGTTTGTTGTTTCTCATGTGGGCTCAGCCATCACGTATCCCACACTGTTTGAAAAACAGTTGGCTTCTTCCCGATTGGAGTTTGATCCCTGTAACACACACTAGTGAAAAATGTCTGTCATCGTGCAAACCTGACTAAAAACTGCAAAAAAAAACAGCGACGGATTCTTGCCGGTAAAGACAGAACGGTCGCCAAGCAGAATTGTTCCATTGCCGCTGGTCTTGGTGTGTAGGAACAATGCTCTACATGCGCTTTAACATTTTGCTACTCAGCTGTTGGTGAGAAACATTGAGAAATGTTTGTCATACTGTTGTCGGCATTCTGAGTCCCAGCAAACAGCTTTCCTGATTGAGGATGTCAACGACGTATTAGCAAGACCATCGGACCCATTCTGCTGCGGGA
>QODF01000145.1:356979-603194 GCA_024372805.1 Oostethus manadensis | reverse complement strand
TTTGGCAACTCGAACCTTCAGCTCCCTCCACAGATTTTCTATGGGATTAAGGTCTGGAGACTGACTAGGCCACTCCATGACCTTAATATGCTTCTTCTTGAGCCAATCTTTTGTTGCCTTGGCCGTGTGTTTTGGATCATTGTCATGCTGGAATACCCAACCACGACCCATCTCACCCAACACTTGACAGTACATGGCCCCATCCATCCTCCCTTTGATGCGGTGCAATTGTCCTGTCCCCTTGGCAGAAAAACACCCCCAAAGCATAATGTTTCCACCTCCATATTTGACGGTGGGGACGGTGTTTTGGAGTCATAGGCAGCATTCTTCCTCCTCCAAACACGGCGAGTTGAGTTGATGCCAAAGAGCTCAATTTTGGTCTCATCTGACCACAACACTTTGACCCAGTCTTCCTCTGAATCAGTCAGATGTTCAGTGGCAAACCACAAACGGGTTTGTAGATGGACTTTCTTGAGCAGGGGGACCTTGCAGGCACAGCAGGACTTCAGTCCTTCACGGCGTAGTGTGTTACCAACTGTTTTTGTGGTGACTATGGTCCCAGCTGCCTTGAGATCATTGACAAGTTCCTTCCGAGTGGTTCTGGGCTGATTCCTCATCGTTCTCATTATCATTGAAACTCCACGAGGTGAGATCTTGCATGGAGCTCCAGACCGAGGGAGATTGGCAGTTAATTTATGTTTCTTCCATTTGTGAATAATTGCACCAACTGTTGTCACCTTCTCACCCAGCTGCTTGGTGATGGTCTTGTAGCCCATTCCAGCCTTGTGTAGGTCTACAATCTTGTCCCTGACATCCTTGGAAAGCTCTTTGGTCTTGGCCAGAGTTTGGCCTCTGGATTGATTGATTGCTTTTGTGGACAGGTCTCTTTTATACAGGTAACAAGCTGAGAGGGCTGCCAATGTCAGCTCGATACCTGTATCATTTATTTGTTAGTGGGCAAACTTACAAAATCACCTGGGGTTCAAATAGATTTTCCCTCACTGTATATATACTATATACATACACACACATATATATATATATATATACATATACTTACACACATACATACACATACTGTGCACATACACTAATCCATGCAGTACATACATATATACACATACTGTGTGGATATACACATACTGTACATACACACATTCGTACTAATAATAATAAACATGAAAGAAAAATGAGAAAAACAGAACCTCTTGAACAATGACCATCCAGATGACACCTGCAACAGATCTACACTAAATCTACATAACTCTGCAGTGACAGAATAACTGCATCAGAGTGACACAGAAAATGAGGAGATGTTCGTGGTGAACACAGCCATGCATCCCAAATCACACTCCCTCCAAAAGCGAGGGTCCAACTAGGAAGACGCCAGGCACCCCACAGAGGGGACGGCCCGACCCCGGCCCCCAAGAAGCGACCACGAGTCCACTCCGGTAAAGGTGCAAGGGAGACCCGCTAGACGCCCCGCGGCAGCTGAGCAAGGGCCACAGGGGGGCACGGACGTGAACCGCCGGAATACCCGCCGGGGGCCAGGCAGCTACGGGCAAGTAGAGCATCCGCCCCCAAGCCTCCAGGCCCAGAAGTCACCCACCCCCCAAAGCCGGGGCCATATTCAACCCCCCGGGAGCTCCAGGCCGCCCCAGACACAACCTCCGCGGGCCATCGCCTACCCCACCACGCCAGAGGCAGGCGCCCGTAGAGGGCCCATGGGTTTGCCCCCCCAAACAGAACCCCGTCCACCCCAACCCCCTGTACACACACCGCACACCAAACCCTGTTCCCCCACTCACACATGCCCTCACACATAAACACACCTCATACACCCACACACCTACATTTTCACATATGCACCTGGAGTGCCACCCCACCAATGCAGCGAGTAGCACCACCGCAAGCTCCGGTATTCCCACAGCGGGCCGCGACCCCATCAGTAGGTCCCACAGCCACATCCCTATGCCCAGACACACACGTGCGCGCGCACACACGCAGGCCCTCCCCCCAGCATCGCAGCCGGCTGAGACCCAGAGCCAAACCGACCCACTCCCCCCGAGCCCCCACCCCAGGCGGCGTCCAAGATAGAGGAGTGTAAACGGACCTCTTAATCCCCGCCCCCCCACCCAACTAAGAGTGTTATTAGGTGTGAGATGTGTGCGTGTAGGCAGTTAAAATTGAGGACACGAAACTGCGTGACACCATGGGCACAACCATATAGCCGGCTGAGCACGACTAAGTAGTTCCGCCCACCAGGTGACACGAGTCCTGCCACCCCACAAACTGAGTGTGAAGTGTCTGAGAGTCTATGTATAGTGAGTTAGTGTAATCGTAACTGGGGAGTTTGCGGCCCCCGGGGCACCACAGAAGGAAGTAATGTTTGTGACCCCCCTGTCACACGCATGGAGCACACGCACTCCCCAAGATCCTATGTGCTTGTTTGCAGAGAGTCGGGGAGCGAGGGCCCGAGGGATAGAAGGACATGGAAGGAAAAAAATGTCCTTCCCGGAAGACGAGCCAATAGGCAGTAGGCACCTCTGTTCCACGGGACCCACAGCGGGTACATATTTTTAAAAATACTGTGTTTTAATTACAAAATCATGGTGTTTCGGAGTTGAATACGATGGTCTTATGGTCTACAGTGACGTACATGGTCACATAATCAGCCTTCGCCCACCCCCAGAACGACAAGCTAATTGGCTAAAGGCATCCGAGGAAGGACGTGAAATTATTTATTTTATTTTAAGACCATTGTATTCAACTCCGAAACACCATGATTTTGTAATTAAAACACTGTATTTTTAAAAATATGTAAAAGTAAAGCAAAAAAAATTAAACGCTCAATGTGGCGAGGGATGAATGTACAGCTTTATACATACTGTGCATGGGCACGAGGCGAGGTCATCCATAGGCCCCGGAAGCCCAGCGATCGCAGTCCGGTAGCAGCCTCCCTCAGATGCCACACTCAAAACCCACCATAGAGCCCCTGATAGGCACGCCGCTGTAGGAGATCCCGGCGGCCCGCACCACCGACCACCACTGCGGCCATCCCTTCCCCGTATCTGAGAGGAACCCGGGGAACACACCCCACCACTCAGGAGAGGCAGCAACCCTCCAGGCACAGTCAAACACCTCACCCCCCACCACTGCCCCCAGTGCAACCCTCCTCCACACCACTATTTAATTCCCTGCACCCAACCTGCACAAAAACACACACCGACATACACACACCAGCACTCGCGCACACAAACCCACACCTGCCCAACCCCATGCACACTCCCCCAACCCAGGACCTCCCAGGCACCAATCTGGGACCGGGACGCGCTCCCGTCCACCACCACAGCAGCAAGTCCGGGCCAACCTAGATTCCCCCGGGGGTCAGATACACCCCGCCCCCTCCCACATCCGGGTAGAGGCATACCCCAGAACCCAGGGCCCAGGAGCGCCACCCCACCCACACCCAGCCAGCCCAGCCACTAAACCCAGCCCACCAACTAGTCGCCTCGACACCAGACCTACCCCAGCCTCCATAGAGGTAAACACCGGTCTCCTGCAGAGCAGCGCAGCCTAACCCCCCACCCCCAAGGCACCACCAGCGGCCCATATGCCCGCGGCATCTCCGCCAGCCGCCCAACTCTCAGAGTGAAGTGAAAGAGCTAATCACCGGGGACCAGAGTGAATGAGAATGAAATTGATTGTTTAAAGAGCTAGACATTGTCTCACAAGAGATATGATCTAATAAAAGGTTCCTGAATTGGTTCATACTGAGATTGTCTTTAGTTTTCCAGTTAATGAGAATAGTTTTCTTTGCGATGCATAACGCAGTAAGGACCATACGAGAGGTGTTATCGATATTGATGCCTCCTAAATTGCCAAGTAAACACAATGTGGGGTGTGCTGGAATATTACATCTGGACCAAGCAGACAGCTCCTCACACACCTGAAGTCAAAACCTTTGGACAGGTGCACAATACCACACAGCATGTATATAGTTATCAACAGAGTTATTTGTGCACTGTGAGCAAATATTTGACTTTGTGAGACCCATCTTGAACAGCCTTTGTCCTGTATATTTAGTCCTATAAAGAATTTTGAACTGAATTAGCTGTAGATTTAAGTTTATCATTTTAAATGTATTTGAACATTAATGTATCCATGTGTTTTGATCCAAGTTACAGAGTAGGTCTGTTTCCCATTTTGCAGTCGGTAGGTGTATTAAATCTTCTGTTTTAGTGTTAAGCCTATATATTTTTGATAACTTTGGGGCGCAGAGGTCACAGAATTCTGCCACCTTGGTTGGCATTTGCAGGTTCAATCAATTTGGGCGTGTATTTTTTTCCTATTATAGATTTGATTCAGTGGTATTCTAAAAAGTTGGTGTTGCTGATTCCATATTGGGAGGTGAGCGCTTTCGTTTATATTTTTGTGTATTTTTTTTAATCTTATAAAAAGCCTAACAAAATGTATTCATGTATAATTTTATATAGTATATATATTATGCTATATATATTAAGCTTTGTGCTTTTTAATTTTTAAAATTTTATTCACATATTTTTCTTGACATTGTGCCTTTTTGCTGTATTTTTACAGTTGTTGCTGGTTTTTTAGTGTTTGATTTGACAAACGGCATTTTACACAACATGCCGCGGGCCGATAACGAGTCACGGGCCACACTTTGGACACCCTTGCTGTAGATCATTCAATAAGAACCCACCTGATGCTGAGAAGATTTATAACATACTGTAGTTCACAGAAACAGTCAAACTTTTGGGGAC
Source organism: Oostethus manadensis (assembly GCA_024372805.1). Taxonomy (NCBI): domain Eukaryota; kingdom Metazoa; phylum Chordata; class Actinopteri; order Syngnathiformes; family Syngnathidae; genus Oostethus; species Oostethus manadensis. The sequence goes on along the minus strand of QODF01000145.1, from coordinate 598,410 downwards.
ACATTGTCATTGAATAGCATGAGAAACTTTTGACCAGTACAACATAACTTACTGCATGTTTTTAAGAACCTCGTAGAAACTTGTAGTGTTGACAAAAGTGCTTTTCCTTCTAAAGAAAGCTGCATTTTCTTAAGAGCAGCAGCAGATTAGTTTTTATCCTTTTCCACTGTCACGCTGTTTGGATGCTTTTATGCAAATGTGTGGCCAGCACTTTACCACCACGCCGTCGCTGGGATCGTTGGGGTTTTTCTTGCGCCGGCAGAGCTGAGTGGCGTCCGCTGAAATTTCAAGTGTTTGAGTGGCTTTGTCTTCAGGGTGCCGTCGGTCAGCTTGGTCGCAGGAAGGTGGGAGGCGAACAACTTCAGCAAACATTTTATTTTCGTTTGCCGAGAACACCATGCTATACAAAGTAAAACCGGATAAATGCAGAACTTATGTATACGCCGCTTGGAGAAACGCCTACTCCAGGTAGCTTGCTATTCTCGACCAGGCTAGAGGCTACACCATGCCTCCAATTTTATCTGTTCATGGATCATCATATATTGTCATTTACATTTTGTGCTTTTAAGTGTTTAATAAGTGTGTGAGCCCTACTTAGGGCTGAAACCTGGATTGTGTCACGAGTGAACAATGGCAATCAAAGAGAGAAGGGGAGAATCGAAAAGCAAAGTTTTTCCCATGCTGACTAGATTACATGCATATATAAATTATTTGTTCATATAAAGCACACAGAATGATGAACACGTTTAAGCCCACTGGTGACTGATTGGCAGGCTTCCAGACATCAGCTAATTAGAGAAGTATACGCTTGCTAGCTGGCCCTGTGAGGCAAATCTTAAATCCGATTGGTTAAAGACACAACCCATAACAAAAGCCAGACGCATACTAGAAGCAGTGTAGCCAAGAGAACAAAATGGAGACGGTTGGGAGTAAATTAATACCATTTCTTTGAGCAAATACTAGAATTTAGCAAGCTAGTACTATTTGAGTAAATTCTCTTTGAGTCAATCCATTGCTCATGTGCAACAATCCTTTCCTTAATCTAAAAGGTTTATGGCTGATTATTCTTGAAACCGGAGGCTTCCAAAGGCAAAGCCGAATCGTTAGGTTGTCAATCCGGATGCTTCGGTTTTTGTAAAATAAAAATCAGCAAGCAAACCCGATGTGTTTAGAAATGTATTTAATGTATTAAAAATACAGTTTTACATTTCCATTCACTAAAGAGCAGTTTTCATTTTAATTGATGTTTCAAAATTCCCATGTACACCCCCGTGAAATGAAGACTCAATCGATTGCTGCCTCAAAGCCGGAAAATAGTGGAAAGTGACGTGACATTAATCTTCCAAAAACTGGACGTGTGTGAGTTTTGAAACACATTGTTTGCACTGATTTTCTTTTTTGCACTAAATGTTTAACTGGTTTTTTTAACACCATATTTTGAATGAATGTTCGAACATCCATTTTTCTTATGAATATTTATTCAGTGACATTTTCAGCATACAGAAGGTAAGTTCAAAAAATGGAAACGCAGAAAATTCAGAGCCTAAAAAAACCTTCTTATATCTTTTTCTATGGTATTGTCTCTTGAGATACTACAGACCCCTGACGGAACATCTGAAAGTGGTGTTGAAGCAGGTATTTGGAGCACTTTTAGAAACAGTACCAGGAACCCAAACTCTTGAAAGCTCTCTTGAATCCGCCAAATGGAGTTGAATAAAAGCATAAAAACAAAGTGTGAGGCTCCAACAAGATGTCCTCTTCATGCGTTTACTTTTTCTTCTCTCAGTGGTGTATGTTTATGAAATATTAATAGCTCACAGGCAGGGAAAAAGTCTCTTCTTGCTCCTGGTTTGGATGAATGGAGAAGGGTCAGAAGGAATGGACCCGAATCACCTCGGCTGCATTTTTACACAACTCTGCGATGCAGTACTTTTATCTTCCACAGCAAACAATTTAAAGAACGCTTAGATATACCTTAAGAAATGCATTACAATAAACGCATTAAGTACATACAGTATAAGGACACTCAGTAAATCCAATAAGACATTTTTTCATTGAAAATACAAAGCAGAAGTCCAGTTGAAAATAAACAGGTGATTTAAATTTTTATTTTAGATTTTTAGTGGTGACTCGCACGAGATAAGAGCATCGTTAACTTTTCAAACCAATTCATTCAACCTGAAAACAAACAGGACAACAGCACAAACACCCGTTTACTGCAAGTTTCTACTTTGGAGTGCACACATTTAAGGCAAAAGCTACAAGGACACAACTCAGCAGCTTATTGTGTCCACAAGTCCCACGTGTTCTTTGGTCCAGGTCTCTGGCAAGTCCCAAGTCTTACGTCTTAAGTCTCATAGTACTCTTAATGCTGCTCTTGAAATCCGACTTTCTCCGATTTTCTTGCTATTAAGTATGCACGGAACCTTTTTTGAAAAGATGGGACAGAGTCACCTTGGCTGTTTTACACCTATGAAGTTAATAAAAGAGGGGGCAATATGCCTGTGTGAAGGCACACCGCGCAATGCAAGTTTAACACCGCATTCATCGTCTTCCATCTCGTTAACCAATTGTGGGATTGTGAAAATGCACACCGTCAATATGACGTTTTGCCAAGTTCTGTGTGAAAAGCACAGGCTAATCAATGTGTGGCATATGAATACTTGGACAGTGTCGCTTTCAACACAGCAGGGCAGGAAACGTGAGACTCAGTTGTCAAACTTTATAGTCTAATCTCGGTATTGCGGAGGACGCTTTTAAACAGGCACTGTTTCAGGCTATGCCTTTTACACAGAACCCAGTGAAGCTGAGTAGATCCTACATGTATTCAGCAATGCATTTTACACAGAATCCTGCTATACTGTAAAATAATTTGACAACATTAGCAAGGGCTAATACTTGTTGGACAGGATCAGTAACTTTCAACAAATCAGGAGAACGGCAAGTCTCTGTACTTTCACGCAGGGATACACCATCGCCCAGTCAGGTAAACACATGACATGCTCAGCATCAGTGTCTGGTGTGACGTATCAAACACAATTACTGTTACGGGCAGCCAGGTGGAGATCCCCACAAGCAGAGCCAGACAGCATATCAGTTCAACCAATTAGGTCTTTAATGGGTGTTCTCCAGGAACAATTAGCCGTTGGGTGCAAAAGCAAAGAATGACCGGTGCAACTAAGGGAGCTTAAGTAAAAGCACCGTGGAAAAGTCAACAACAAAAACACAAATAGTTAGGCACAACGCCAAAATCACAAAACTCACAGGTGAGCAGCGCGGCGTCACGAGGAGCCAGGAGGACGTGGAAACAGGCAAAACTACGATCGGTACCAGAAGACACAAGGCAGGATTTTGCAAGGCAGCATACAGGCTGGGAGCAACAGTCCCACGTCCTCCCCCTGCAGCTTAAAAGCCCTTGATGGCAGAGTGGCTGCAGGTGCGCCTCGTGGCGCCGCCCACTCAGGGAGTGAAGGAATCTAAAAGGAAAGACAGGAAAGATCACAAGGTGACAACCAGTAGAAAACAGAACAAACAGATCTTAACAATTACAATTGCTTTCAACATAACAGTCCTGGAATTGCGAGGGATGCTTTCACACAGGAACCACCCTGCCTCTGTTACAGCTATTCTACTACCTCCACAGCTGAAAAATCGATGGGTCGACTCTGTGCTCTCATTTTGTTTTGGTGCTTTTTGCACAGAATAAAGAAAAAAAGCCGGCTTTTTAGGTCTTCGTCAAAGAGGCTAAAGTCAACCCCTTCAACTTCCAGTCGTTAAAACATGAAATACAACAATGGCTGCTTAGTGATGCTGATGCTGAAAGTAACCATAGCGACCAAGCAGCTTGACTGACAGCTGATGCCAGCTGCATGACACAACATCAACACAACACAACACTTCTTTTTATAGTCATGTCTTTAGCGAGTCGGCGTGACTCAAGTCCGTGTCGCCGAGGGACCTGATGAGTTTTATCTTTGATTCTTTGTAGTGCACCGACCTTTTTATCCAAGCACACAAACATTTTGTTATGCGAGTGCAACAGTCGCCTGTTTGTGCGCGCTGTCGTCTTATGATTCCCCGAGGAGCAGACGCTTTTTTGGGGGGAGGGGGGCTGGGGAAACACAGCGTCACAAAGACTGTCTCTGATATCACAGCTGTGATATCAGAGACAGTCTTTGTCATGATCGCATGCTGGTGTTTACCTCCTGGTGGTAATGTAGCTGACACACTGCCCGGCCACAGAAAAGGCTCCACCATATTTAGCTTTGATTACGGCACGCATTTGCTGTGGCAACGTTTCCACAAGCGTCTGCAGTGTCATATTTATTTCTGTCCATTCATTCGTGGCTTTTGTTTGGGACCACTGTGCCAAGTTGGAAGCGGTTCTTAACCCGATTTTGAATGTTTTTTCATGCTTGATGCGCGCCGTCTTTTCCGCGACCACACGGTGCATCTTTACACACGGTTGTTTTGCAAATGAGAAGCTCAGGCTTCAGTAACCGCTGAAACATAATCACCCTTGCAGTTATTATCCAAAGGCAGACTCTTATCTATTAGCTTTGTTTAATCCGGTCGGTGATCTTTATCGGTCATGTGTCATCGCCTGTCTTGAAAATACGCACATTTTTAGGGATACGTTCTGTCTTTGACCAGGTGACATGTTGCCCTCTGATCACATGACCCCATCTTGACCCGCAAGTGTTGACCCGCTGTCAATGTCCAGCGCGTCGGGAATGTGAGGTTTACCCTACGTACTTCTGCACAGCCGCCCTGTATAAGAGCCTCACTGAATCGAAATGGGCCATCTTTGCCCCCGGGGACCGCATAAGGATGTGGGAGGCCCGTTTCGATATTTTAACTCTTGTAAAAAAACGTGTCATGGGTGACAAAGCATATTGTTAGTATTGTTTTCTTATCTAATTGCATTTTCACAGTGTGCTCCCCAAAAATGGCACTTGGAACCCCCCCTGATTTATCCAGTATGGCAGTAAATAGTTGCTCCCCTGGGGGGTTGGAGGGGGTGCTGTAAGTAAACTTTCCTGTTTTTATTGTTTTGAAGTTGTTGCAGATGTTAGCTTAGCTCATTTTATTTACCGGTTTTAATAATCAGGTATGTGGAATGCTGGTGCCTGCAGCTCATACTGTGGTTTGTACAGATACATAAATAAATATGATAATACATTTTAAGATAATTTTGCTGCCTGGGGTGGTGATGACTGAGAATAATTGAGAACCACAATCATTTGGGCTCTAAGTATAGGGACGCAAGTCTTCCGCCCTGAGAGGACAAACGGGACCCTTTTTGTCTCCCAGTAAAGCCACGCCTCGTAGTAAAGCCACGAACGTCCTCGTCCAACACGGACCCTCTCTGCGGTCCATTGTTCAACATCTTCCTCCCAAAAATCGCCACATTTTTTTGCACTTTCTGCAGGTGTCCCAAAACTTTTGTGTCACTGTGTTCCATTTAAGGCCATGTTGTGCGAAATGCGGCGATAATTTCAGTGTTGCATTTCAGTGGACCAACACTTTACATTTCCCTTCCTTAAAACCCTACCTCCACGTCCGAGCAATCGTGCCAAAAGATCACACGCACAGGAGAGCGTGTGAGCAGCAGAAGATCTCCTTGAAGGTCTTCCTCATCTCCTGGCTGCGGAAGGCGTAGATGATGGGGTCGATGACGGAGTTGCACATGATGAGGATGAGGTACATGTTGAAGTGCGACATGAAGCAGGTGCAGTACGGGTTGCTGGGGCAGCTGATCATGAGGATGAGGTGCAGGAAAAAGGGCGCCCAGCACACCACAAAGACGCCCAGCAGGATGGTGAGCGTGATGGCGCCCTTCATGTTGGCCCGCTGCTGGACGGGGGCGTGGCCCGGGAGCGCGGCGATGCGCTTCATGTGTAGGCGCGCCAGCAGGAACATGTGCACGTACAGTGAGGCCATGAGCACCAGCATGGTGAAGAACATGCTGATGAGGCAGATGAGCACCGTGGTGCTCTCCGAGTAGACGATGAAGAGCACGCCCGAAACGGTGCAGCAGGTCCAGATGCTGCTGATGACCAGCGTGGCTCTCCTCAAGGTGACGATGTTGTGGTAGCGCAGCGCGTAGAAGATGGTGATGTAGCGGTCGATGGCGATGGCCAGCAGGCTGCAAATGGATGCTAGCAGGGAGCTGCAGATCATGGAGTCAAAGACGTTGTCCATGCTCTTGATGAGCGTCACAGGGATGTTCAGGTTGCCGTCATTGATGAGCGCGATGACGATGGTCTCGGAGGCGTTGGAGGCGCTCACCAGCATGTCGGCCACCGCCAGGCTGCAGATAAAGAAGTACATGGGCGAGTGCAGGTTCCTGTTCTTAATGATAGCCACCACCACCAGGATGTTCTCCAGGAGGCTGATGATGCCCAACGTCAGGAAGACCTCGGTGGAGATGAGCAACTGCTCGTAGCATCCCGCTGAGGAGTCATGCCTTCTCACCGGATCCTCTTTGGTGAGCAAGGTGCCGGAAGTTTGACTTCGGTTGTTATAACCTGGGATCAGTCCTTCTGACTCTGTAGCATTCATGATGCCTCCTTTTTCCATCTTTTTGCTCCTAAAGACTCTCCATTGAACGATCTCCGTCTAGGCTGAAGATTCCCTGATAGCAAGGGGGAGGAGGAGGAGGGAAAGCAAGTGAGAGAGACGGTGTGATCTCGGCGAGTGAGTGCCAAAAGGACGAACCCCGAGAAGACAAGTGATGCGATGTGATCCTCCTACTCTCTTTTTCGACACTGTTATAGCCCCCCCCCCTCCCCCTTTCCACGCACAAACGCCTCTCAAGCTTGTCTCTCCTTTTGGCTGGCTGGTGAGCTTGGAGGCGGGGTCGGGTTCAAGTGGACGCTCATGAATGAAGTCAAACTTCCATCACAGAAAAGAGTGACACCACGGCTGCGAGGGAGAGGGCTAACAAAGAACGGCAGTCCTGCGGCGAGCACGCAAGGCTACGCGGGGGACGAACGTTCCCGCTCTCTCTCCTTAGCAAACATTTTGTGTGGAGGCGTGTCCAAGGTTCTCTGGTGGACAGAGAAAACCTTCCCACTGCCCTTTGGTGCTCCATCCCGCTCACGTCTTGGGTTTTTCAAATTGGTATTATTATACAGTATATAAGGGGGGTGGCAAAAGTAGGGTTACAGTTAGCACTTAAATATTCAATGAAATAATATAAAGTATGTAAAAAATTCATCATTCATTCATTTTCTGTACCGCTTATCCTCATTAGGGTCACGGGGATGCTGGAGCCTATCCCAGCTGGCTTTGGGCGAGAGGCGGGGTACACCCTGGACTGGTCGCCAGTCAATCGCAGGGCGTATGTAAAAAATGTCTAATAAATGTGGTGCTTCTGGCCCACCCTGTATATTACATATTTTAAAAAATTATTGTATTGTATTGTAATTATTGTAAAAAGTGATCCCAATGGGGCCCCACACTAAGTTGATTTCAATATAATACTCCAAATATCTCAAGATGTATACAGAGGGTAAATCTGCATTCGTCGCCTCTTGGCTCGAAACGCTCAAGTAAAGGTTAAGGTCATTCCAACAGCTCGACGGTCCAAAGTGCTACACAGCAGCCAATAAACACAAACTACACAAACATACCCAAAGGTAAAAGTACAAATAGTAAAGAACAATTGAATATTTGATACAATTGGGTAGATAGAAAACAATTCCCATTGCTGCCTTATTCAGCTTCAATTCAATTCAATTCAAGGTGTGTGTCACGATTCGTGTCTTGTAGACGTGACAGTTTTGGTTAGTTTCCTTGTGTTGTTATTATTTTCATAGTTTCATGTGTTTTTTGGACCGTTTTCCTAGTTTCTTCACCCTGTTAACTACGTGCACCTGTTTCTCATTTAGTTCCGTACTATTTATGTTCAGGTGCGTGCGCCAGTCGGCTCATTGTGAATGTTTGTTTGTTTGTTATTGGTTCTTTTCCCACGTACGTTGCGCTTCTTTGTTTCTGCCGCTGCTTCGCAGCTCCATTATTAAAGATTCCTGCAACCTTACCTGCCTGACATCCAGCTCTCTGCATCCTCGGGGTCGTTACACTACGCCGCGACGACGTTGTCGTGACAGTGTGACTTGAGGACTTCAAAGAGCTCCTGGAAATCTTGTGATGTTCTAAAACTGAAAGTAACTTGTGGAACTTCCACAAATAAAACATTTTAAAGTAGCATATAGATAGATAGCAGCCGTTCACAAATGTCATAATAAACTACATATACTATATAATAATTACATCAATTACTGATATAGCCATCCATCCATCCATTTTCCACCGCTTATCCGGGTCCGGGTCGCGGGGGCAGCAGCTTCAGTAGGGAAGTCCAGACTTCCCGGTCCCAAGCGACCTCTTCCAGCTCCATCGGGAGGACACCAAGGCGTTCCCAGGCCAGCTGTGAGACATAGTCCCTCCAGCGTGTCCTAGGTCTTCCCGGGGGCCTTCTCCCGACTGGGCATGCCCGAAACACCTCACCAGGGAGGCGCCCGGGAGGCATCCGGACTAGATGCCCGAGCCACCTCAACTGGCTCCTCTCGATGTGAAGGAGCAGCGGCTCTACTCTGAGCTCCTCCCGGATGGCCGAGCTCCTCACCCTATCTCTTAGGGTGAGTCCAGCCACCCTACGAAGGAAACTCATTTCCGCCGCTTGTATCCGCGATCTCATTCTTTCGGTCATGACCCATAACTCATGACCATAGGTGAGGGTGGGAACGTAGATCGATCGGTAAACAGAGAGCTTTGCCTTCCGGCTCAGCTCTCTCTTCACCACGACGGTCCGGTACAGCGACCGCATTACTGCAGATGCTGCACCGATCCGTCTGTCGATCTCACGCTCCAACCTTCCCTCACTCGTGAACAAGAACCCGAGATACTTGAACTCCTCCACCTGAGGCAAGACCTCACTCCCAACCCGGAGGGTACAGTCCACCCGTTTCCGACTGAGAACCATGGCCTCGGATTTGGAGGTGCTGAGTCTCATCCCAGAAGCTTCACACTCAGCTGCAAACCGCTCCAGTAAACGCTGAAGGTCACAGCCTGATGAGGCCATAAGGACCACATCGTCTGCAAATAGCAGAGACGAGATCCTAAGGTCACCAAGCTGGACTCCCTCAACACCTTGACTGCGCCTAGAAATTCTGTCCATGAAGATTATGAACAGAATCGGTGACAAAGGGCAGCCTTGGCGGAGGCCAACGTTCACCGGAAACAAGCTCGACTTACTGCTGGCAATGCGAACCAGGCTCCTGCTTCGATTGTACAAGGACCGAATGGCACGTAGAAGCGGACCATCAATCCCGTACTCCCGGAGCACCCCCCACAGGACACCACGAGGGACACGGTCGAATGCCTTTTCCAGGTCTACAAAGCACATGTAGACTGGTTGGGCAAACTCCCACATACCCTCGAGTACCCTTGCAAGGGTGTAGAGCTGGTCCAGTGTTCCGCGACCGGGACGAAAACCACATTGCAGCTCCTCTAACCGAGGTTCGACTAACGGTCGTACCCTTCTCTCCAGCACCCTGGAGTAGACTTTCCCAGGAAGGCTGAGGAGTGTGATCCCCCTATAGTTGGAACACACCCTCCGGTCACCCTTTTTAAAAATGGGGACCACCACCCCGGTCTGCCAGTCCAGAGGTACTGTTCCTGACTTCCATGCAATGTTGTAGAGGCGTGTCAACCAACACAGTCCTCCAACATCCAGAGCCTTGAGAAATTCTGAGCGGAACTCGTCTACCCCCGGAGCCTTGCCACTGGGGAGTGATTTGACTACCCCAATTACCTCAGCCACGGTGATAGAACTGTCCACGTACGTATCCTCAGACTCTGCTTCCTCTATGGAAGGCATGTCAGTGGGATTGAGAAGGGCCTCGAAGTATTCCTTCCACCGACCAACTATATCCACAGTCGTGGTCAGCAAGCCCCCGTCCGCACTGTAAACAGTGTGAACTGGGGGCTGCTTCCCCTTTCTGAGGTGTCGGACGGTTTGCCAGAACCTCTTCGAGGCCGACCGAAAGTCGTGCTCCATAGCCTCACCGAACTCCTCCCACACCCGAGTTTTTGCCTCGACCACCGCCGAAGCCGCGTGCCGCTTGGCCTGCCGGTACCTGTCAGCTGCTTCGGGAGTCCCGCAAGCCATCCATGCTCGATAGGACTCCTTTTTCAGCTTGACGGCAGCCCTAACCCCCGGTGTCCACCATCGGGTTCGGGGCTTGCCACCACGACTGGCACCGACCACCTTGCGGCCGCAACCACAACTGGCTGCCTCAGCAATAGAGGCACGGAATACGGCCCATTCGGACTCAATATCCCGGTCCTCCCTCGAAATGCAGGCGAAGCTCTGCCGGAGATGAGAGTTGAAGACTCGACGAACGGGAGATTCTGCCAGACGTTCCCAGCACACCCTCACTACGCGTTTGGGTCTGCCAGGTCTGTCCGGCATCCTTCCCCGCCATCTAATCCAACTCATCACCAGGTGGTGGTCAGTTGACAGCTCAGCCCCTCTCTTCACCCGCGTGTCCAGAACATGCGGACGCAGGTCTGATGATACGACCACAAAGTCGATCATAGACCTGCGACCTAGGGTGTCCTGGTGCCAAGTGCACTTATGGACATCCTTATGTTCGAACATGGTGTTTGTTATGGACAAACTGTAATTCGCACAGAAGTCCAGCAACAACACACCGCACGGGTTCAGGTCAGGGAGGCCGTTCCTCCCAACCACGCCCCTCCAAGTCACACTGTCATTGCCCACATGGGCGTTGAAGTCTCCCAGCAGAACTATGGAGTCACCAGCTGGGGTGCTCTCCAGCACCCCTCTGATAGACTCCAAGAAGGCTGGGTACTCTGAACTGCCGTTCGGCGCATACGCACAAACCACAGTCAGGACCCTTTCCCCAGCCCTAAGGCGTAGGGAAGTGACCCTCTCGTTTACTGGGGATGACTCCAACACAGAGGCACCAAGCCGGGGGGCTAACAATAAGCCCACACCAGCTCGCCGCCTCTCCCCAGCGGCAACTCCAGAGAAGAACAAGGTCCAGCCCCTCTCAAGGAGTTTGGTTCCAGAGCCTAAACTGTGGGTTGAGGTGAGTCCGACTATATCTAGTCGGAATCTCTCCGCCTCTTCCACAAGCTCGGGCTCCTTCCCCACCAGAGAAGTGACATTCCATGTCCCAAGAACCAGATTTGGTCGCCGAAGCCCAGGTCGCCCGGACACCCGCCCTCGACCACTGCCCAAATCACACAGCACCGGACCCTTATGCTTGCCCCTGCAGGTGGTGGGTCTGCGGGGGGGAGTTCCCGTGCGGCTTCTTCGGGCTAGGCCCGGCCAGGTCCCACGGGTGAAGACCTGACCACCAGGCGCTCGCCTGCGAGCCCCTCCCCCAGGCCTGGCTCCAGGGTGAGGCCCCGGTATCCCACGTCCGGGCGAGGTGCGGTCACTCCTCAAATTTCTCTTCATATGGGTCTTCTGAATCACTCTTAGTCTGGCCCGTCACCTAGAACCTGTTTGCCTTGGGAGACCCTACCAGGAGCATAAAGCCCCCGACAACATAGCTCCTAGGATCACTCGGGCACTCAAACCCCTCCACCGCAGTAAGGTGGTGATTCACGGAGGGGTACTGATATAGCGTACGATTTAAGTCTCCACTGTATTTCACACTTGGGTTTGGCTGGACCCGGGACTTGGTTGCACCTGGACCTGGGACCTGGGATGGTTGCCACAATAATTAATTGAACGTTTTTTAGCCAAAAAGCCAGCAAACTTAGTTAGCTGCTGCTAGGAATTGGCATCGCTGTATTGACCTCCTTTACTTCATGGAAACTCAGTGACCCAATTGAAATGTGCAAGCATACATATGACATTCCCACTGAATGTTCTGATTGTACGGAAAAAACAGCAAATCATTGCACGAGTAGCGGCAGAGTCTCATTGATGAAGGGTGCGCTCGCACGTGGGTCGCCTTTTAATGCACGTTAATGAGATACAGCGCATCGCTGGAGGCGACAGCACCCTAAAAACTGAGCAAAACGCTGATTTGCTTTCTGCAAGTGCAATGGTCAAACCTCATGACATTTGCGTCATTGCATCCTCTAATCATCGACGCTTGTTTTTTGTCCAGCAAGTGGACGTTTTTCATTCTCTCCGTGGTCCAGCACTTTGTATCATGTGGGTGTGCAATTAGACTGCCCCTGCAAGTAATTCTTTATTTTGCTCTCCAGTCAGGTCCTCGCTCTTGCCTTGGAATTGGGATGTGCTGCATTTCACCTAGTGAAGCTGTCAGAAAACACACTCTGACGACTTTGTTAGGGGCAATCGAAAACAGATCTGACACTGCGTCTACCGACTACCAACACAAACATAAGAAACACGTACTTCAACCTTAGTCACTCGTCATCAGTGTCATTCATGTTCTGCTGCAAAGGCGAAGTCCATTTTTATTCTTTTTCATCCATCCATTTTCTATATCGCTTATGCTCATTAGCTTCGCGGGTATGCCGGAGCCTATCCCAGCTGACTTTGGGCGGCAGGTGGAGTACACCCCAGGGGGGCAGCCAAACAAGCACTGTCACTTTTAAAAGTGATCTTTATATTGTGTGTGAGAGCGATATGCTGAAGAGGCTGCAGTCGCCATGACAACACACAGCCGCACCAAAGTCAACCATTGAATAAAAAAAAAATGTGTTCATGTTAACCTTGAGGCATTTATTATAAAACAACTCTAAAGCGTCCCAGTACGTTCAAACATCATCGCAGTTGGCGATCAAACAAACCATTCATGGTGCATCAGGTCCAACGTCCCAACTCTCTGCAAAAGTTTGCCCACACGGTTTCAGCAGACGAGCAAGTGCCACTTGATCTGTGAAAGTGAAGCCTTCGCCAACACAAGCGACCCAACAGCTAAATGGGCTCCGGAGTCGGCGAGACGCAACTCAAAAACACACTTTAAATTGAACGTAATGCGGTGTAGAGGGGTAAGATAATGACTGTGAAGGAGGTCGGCCTGTCGTTACTGAGAGATAAACATCGTTATGTCAGTGCATTGTGGAAGAATGACATTGTTAAGTGGGAGACTTGATCATGTGTAAATGGCTCTGATTGCATAACAGCTGAACCGCGATATTAAACCCTTGAAAAAATCCAAATTAATGGAACAAAGCATGCCGGTTATGTACCTTTGCCACCTTTTCTAAGTAGCGTGTGCTGATATACTTAAACTATACTACCGATATTATACTATTTTTCAGTTTAGAGGTCCCACAGTAGTGTATTGGAAATGTGTTGAATATCCTTGATGCTGGAATGTAGTTTTGTGCGTCTGTAGCTTTAATGCCAATGAGCTGTGTTTGCCTACGCCTGCCTCTGACAGAGTGTGTGTCTGCAAGAAGCACCATTGTGCCCTTTAGCCCAGTTAATTGGTTCCAGACTCGACCACAATATGTGAATTTCCGCAAACAACAATTTAATATTAAGGAATGGAGTATTTTTGTATTTGTGGCATAGAAAGCCTGTTCATGATCCTCTTTCACAACATTATTAGAGCCATCTAAACAAGAAATAAAACCCATATAGTCAACTTCCAATCATCCATCCATTTTCTATAAAGCTTATTAGGCTCGTGGGTATGCTGGAGTCTATCCCAGCTGACTTTGAGCGGGAGACGGGGTACACCCTGGACTGGTCGCCAGCCAACCGCAACCTTTCACACTCACATTCATATGGACGATTTAGAGTCTTCAAGCGCCCCATCCCTCCACTCATCTCTGGAGCCTTCGATCAAGCTAAAAGTCACAAGAAATGTTTCATTTTTTTATTTAGACTGTATGTATTTTGCATTGCTTTTTGGACCTAAAACTAGAACTATTCTCCATACAATATGTACTTTTGGGTGCCACACTTAGGTTTGCATAATTGCATTAGGTATCCATTTTTGTCAGGATGCAACTATTTTCTAATCCGGCACCGAATGGACGCAACTGTTTTTCACCCCACCAAAACAGGGCCTAAAACTATAAATATTCTCTATAAAATATGTATTTTGGGGTGTCAGGAATGGATGAATTGTTTTTACATGATTACACGATTGTCTATAAAATATGTATTTTTGGGTGTATTACATCACATATCTACGAGATTAAAAGTCATATTATTATGAGATTTAAAGTCATAAATTCACGAGTTTTAAAGTGGTAATTTAACCTTTGACCCAGGTCAAGAGTCACACAAGTCCACTGTGTTTATAGCTGTCTCGGACAATGCCTGTTAAATGAAGCATTAAAATCATCAAGATTTTGAGAATTACGTTGTAAATCGACAACAATAATGTTGTATATTTACGAGAATATTTCATGTTACGAGAGTAAAACATAACTTCACCGGAATAAAAGTCATAACTTCATTTTATAGGCATTGCCTGAGACGGCTATGAACCGGGGAGTATGTGGAAGGGCGTGGTATTAGAGTGTAGCGGTGAGACGACGCTAGCTTATCTTATCCTGGTTGTGGCCAACTGCTCTCTTTTGCTGTCTCGTTATGAATAAAAGATTGTTTGAAGCCAGGGGGAAGTTTCCTTCCTTGCCTGAGACAGCTATGAAAAGTTAGCTTTATGTGGCGGAAGATACGTGAGGGTAACGGTGAGATGATGCTAATCATGATGCTAACCCAAGCTAACCTGTTTTGTGGCCAACTGTTTTGCTGTCACGTTATGAATAAAAGATTGTTTGAAGCCAGAGGGGGCTTGTGTGACTCTTGACCTGGGTCAAAGGTTAGATCCATCCATCCATTTTCTATAACGCTTATCTTCATTAGGGTCGCCGGAAAGGTTACATTACGACTTAAAACGCAACTTTTTTTTCGTAAATTTACGACTTTTAATTTAATAAATTTACAACCCCCTCCGTGAATCACCACCTTACCGCGGTGGAGGCGTTTGAGTGCCCGAGTGATCCTAGGAGCTATAATGTCGGGGGCTTCATGCTCCTGGTAGGGTCTCCCAAGGCAAACAGGTTCTAGGTGACGGGCCAGACTAAGAGTGTTTCAGAAAACCACCAAGAACAACAAGAGGAGTGATTGCCCCTCGCCCGGACGTGGGATATTGGGGCCTCACCCTGGAGCCAGGCCTGGGGGAGGGGCTCGCAGGCGAGCGCCTGGTGGCCAGGCCTTCACCCGTGGAGCCTGGTCGGGCCTAGCCTGAAGAAGCCACATGGGAACTCCCCCCGCAGACCCACCACCTGCAGGGGCAAGCATAAGTGTCCGGTGAGGGCAGGTGTCGAGGCAACCTGGTCTTCGGCGGCCAAATCTGGTTCTTGGGACATGGAATGTCACTTCTGTGGTGGGGAAGGAGCCCAAGCTTGTGGAAGAGGCGGAGACATTCCGACTAGATATAGTCGGACTCACCTCAACCCACAGTTTGGGCTCTGGAACCAAATTCCTTGAGAGGGGCTGAATCTTGTTCTTCTCTGGAGTTGCTGCAGGGGAGAGGTGGCGAGCTTGTGTGGGCTTATTGTTATCCCCCCGGCTTGGTGCCTCTGTGCTGGAGTTATCCACTGTAAATGAGAGGGTTATTTCCCTACGCCTTAGGGCTGGGGAAAGGGTCCTGACTGTGGTTTGTGCGTATGCGCGGAACGGCAGTTCAGAGTACCCAGCCTTCTTGGAGTCTATCAGAGGGGTTCTGGAGAGCACCCCAGCTGGTGACTCCATAGTTCTACTGACAGATTTCAACGCCCATGTGGGCAATGACAGTGTGACTTGGAGGGGCTTGGTTGGGAGGAACGGCCTCCCTGTGTGGTGTGTTGTTGCTGGACTTCTGTGCGAATCACAGTTTGTCCATAACAAACACCATGTTTGAACATAAGGATGTCCATAAGTGCAGTTGGCACCAGGACACCCTAGGTCGCATGTCTATAATCGACTTTGTGGTCGTATCATCAGACCTGCGTCCGCATGTTCTGGAGACGCGGGTGAAGAGAGGGGCTGAACTGTCAACTGACCACCACCTGGTGATGAGTTGGATTAGATGGCAAGGAAAGATGCCGGACAGACCTGGTAGACCCAAACGCGTAGTGAGGGTGTGCCGGGAACATCTGGCAGAGTCTCCCGTTGATCGAGTCTTCAACTCTCATCTCTGGCAGAGCATCGCCTGCATCTCGAGGGAGGACCGGGATATTGAGTCCGAATGGGCCATATTCCGTGCCTCCATTGCTGAGGCAGCCAGTAGTAGTTGCAGCCGCAAGGTAGTCGGTGCCAGTCGTGGTGGCAAGCCTCGAACCCGATGGTGGACACCGAGGGTTAGGGCTGCTTTCAAGCTGAAGAAGTCCTATAAAGCATGGATGGCTTGCGGGACTCCCGAAGCAGCTGACAGGTACCGGCAGGCCAAGCGGCACGCGGCTTCGGCGGTGGTCGAGGCAAAAACTCGGGTGTGGGAGGAGTTCGGTGAGGCTGTGGAGCACGACTTTTGGTCGTACTCGAAGAGGTTCCGGCAAACCGTCCGACACCTCAGAAAGGGGAAGCAGACCCCAGTTCACAGTCTTTACAGTGCGGACGGGGGCTTGCTGACCTCAACTGTGGATATACAGTAGTTGGTCGGTGGAAGGAATACTTCGAGGCCCTTCTCAATCCCACTGACATGCCTTCCGTAGAGGAAGCAGAGTCTGAGGATACGTACGTGGACAGTTCTATCACCGTGGCTGAGGTAATTGGGGTAGTTAAATCCCTCCCCAGTGGCAAGACTCCGGGGGTAGACGAGTTCCGCTCGAAATTCCTCAAGGCTCTGGATGTTGGAGGACTGTGTTGGTTGACACGCCTCTACAACATTGCATGGAAGTCAGGAACAGTACCTCTGGACTGGCAGACCGGGGTGGTGGTCCCCATTTTTAAAAAGGGTGACCGGAGGGTGTGTTCCAACTATAGGGGGATCACACTCCTCAGCCTTCCTGGGAAAGTCTACTCCAGGGTGCTGGAGAGAAGGGTACGACCGTTAGTCGAACCTCGGTTAGAGGAGCTGCAATGTGGTTTTCGTCCCGGTCGCGGAACACTGGACCAGCTCTACACCCTTGCAAGGGTACTCGAGGGTATGTGGGAGTTTGCCCAACCAGTCTACATGTGCTTTGTAGACCTGGAAAAGGCATTCGACCGTGTCCCTCGTGGTGTCCTGTGGGGGGTGCTCCGGGAGTACGGGATTGATGGTCCGCTTCTACGTGCCATTCGGTCCTTGTACAATCGAAGCAGGAGCCTGGTTCGCATTGCCAGCAGTAAGTCGAGCTTGTTTCCGGTGAACGTTGGCCTCCGCCAAGGCTGCCCTTTGTCACCGATTCTGTTCATAATCTTCATGGACAGAATTTCTAGGCGCAGTCAAGGTGTTGAGGGAGTCCAGCTTGGTGACCTTAGGATCTCGTCTCTGCTATTTGCAGACGATGTGGTCCTTATGGCCTCATCAGGCTGTGACCTTCAGCGTTTACTGGAGCGGTTTGCAGCTGAGTGTGAAGCTTCTGGGATGAGACTCAGCACCTCCAAATCCGAGGCCATGGTTCTCAGTCGGAAACGGGTGGACTGTACCCTCCGGGTTGGGAGTGAGGTCTTGCCTCAGGTGGAGGAGTTCAAGTATCTCGGGTTCTTGTTCACGAGTGAGGGAAGGTTGGAGCGTGAGATCGACAGACGGATCGGTGCAGCATCTGCAGTAATGCGGTCGCTGTACCGGACCGTCGTGGTGAAGAGAGAGCTGAGCCGGAAGGCAAAGCTCTCTGTTTACCGATCGATCTACGTTCCCACCCTCACCTATGGTCATGAGTTATGGGTCATGACCGAAAGAATGAGATCGCGGATACAAGCGGCGGAAATGAGTTTCCTTCGTAGGGTGGCTGGACTCACCCTAAGAGATAGGGTGAGGAGCTCGGCCATCCGGGAGGAGCTCAGAGTAGAGCCGCTGCTCCTTCACATCGAGAGGAGCCAGTTGAGGTGGCTCGGGCATCTAGTCCGGATGCCTCCCGGGCGCCTCCCTGGTGAGGTGTTTCGGGCATGCCCAGTCGGGAGAAGGCCCCCGGGAAGACCTAGGACACGCTGGAGGGACTATGTCTCACAGCTGGCCTGGGAACGCCTTGGTGTCCTCCCGGTGGAGCTGGAAGAGGTCGCTGGGGACCGGGAAGTCTGGACTTCCCTACTGAAGCTGCTGCCCCCGCGACCCGGGCCCGGATAAGCGGAGGAAAATTCAATGGAATGGAATTTACAACTTTAAATCTCGTAATATTACGACTTTTAATCTCAAAATCTTTTTTTTTTAAATGTGGCCCTAATACGGCGTCGTACAAATCCCTTCTCGTCCGGTTGTAACTGTTTTCTAATCTTTTTCAACCTGCCAGAACAGGGCCTAAAACTATAATTATTCTCTATAAAGTATGTAATTTTGGATGTATTACATCACTTATCCGTTCTCGTCTGGATGCGACTATTTTCTAATCTGACACTGTATGGACACAACTTTTTTTCAACCCACCAAAACCTAAAACCTCTCCAAAGGTGTTAGCAGAATGATAAGGTAGCACAGCATCACGTTGGTTGGTCCATACACACACACACCCACACACACACTGCAAACATCAGTCGTATTCTCATATCTTTGGTTTTGCCCTCATATCCTCTATCTTGTTTCTCTGTCAAAAAATCAAAGTCCAATGAATAATTCTGCCAGTGAGAGTTGGGATTCTGATAGAATGAATGTAAAAGTATAGATACAGACCTGATCAAAAGAGCAGTTGAAAAATTGCTAGAATTGACCTTTTGCACATTTTAAGTAGAGCTAAAATATGCAAAAGCAAGAAGGGGGAGTGTGACTAAAAGCACTTTGAAAAAGTAATTTATTGAAAATCACAATGAAACTGAAATAGTCTGTTTATCAGCTGATTAAATGTTTAAGACCATCTCTCAAAAAATGACATTTGAAACATCTGCGCGTAACCAGGGAGCATCAAACACGGGACATTAAAAGATGGAAAAAAGTTTTTGTGTTTTGTATTCTCTGATGAGAAAAATCTAACTTTGATGGTCCAGATGGCTTCCAACGTTACTGGCATTACAAGGAGATCCCACCTGAAATGTTTTCTACCCGGCACAGTGGAAGAGGTCCATCATGATCTCTGGTGCTTTTTCATTCAGTGAAACATTGGAGCTTCACGTGGTGCAAGGTCGTCAGACGGCGGCTGGTTACGTTCAGATGTTGCAGCGGACATCCCTCATGACTGAGGCCCTCATCTGTGTGGTACCAGCTCGGTTTTTCTACAGGACAACGCTGCAGTTCACAATGCTCGCTTGACGAATTATTTCTTCAGGGAGAATAACATCACTCTTATGGACCATTCTGCATGTTCCCCTGATTTAAATCCCATTGAGAACATTTGGGGATGGATGGTAGGGGAAGTTTATAAAAATGGCCTTCAGTTCCAGACAGTTGATGCCCTTCGTGAAGCTATCTTCACCACTTGGAGCAATGTTCCCACTAGCTTCCTGGAAACACTTGCATCAAGCATGTCCAAACCCATTTTGGAAGTGATTAACAAGAACGGTGGAGCTACTCATTACTGAGTCCTACTGAGAACATTTTTGTTGTGGTTTGGTGAACTTTTTGTCATTGTTTGAGCGGTGGTCTTCAACTTTTGATCAGCTGTGAACAGCCTATTTCAGTTTAATTGTTGTTTTCAATAAATTACTTTTTCAAAGTGCATTTTGTCACACTCCCCTTCTTGCTTTTGCATATTGTAGCTCTGCTTAAAACCTCAATAAGATCCAAATGTGCAAAAGGGCAATTGTAGCATTTTTCCACCGGTCTTAAGATTTTGATCGGGAGTGTATTTGATCTGGTAAATGTTCCTTGAATAGGAATTATCACTTGTGGTGACTTTTAGTAAACATCATGTGACTTTCATCAGAAGTGGAGCAGCGCTGTACTCTACATGAAGCATTTACTGTACGGTAGAAGTATAGTACATTACCACTTACTGAACAGCCTTCAAGGTGAGAACAACTTTTTTTTTTTAATGTGGTAATCTTCAGTACACGGTGTGTACGTGGACATGCTACGTAGGATGTCCCTTACGTAATTGCATGTTTACATTCATTTGCATTTATTTGCACTTTCCAGCCTTACGAAACGTCTAAGTTAGTCTTGCAAAACCCACAATCACCGCATACTGCCATGCATTTTGCCACTGTACATTTAAAATATGATTATTGTTATTTTAAGTGATAACTACACACGGTGATTATGTGAGCTTGTAATTTTTTCGCATAACGTGATTTGATTGCATTTTCCAAATGTCACAATCATTTTTATGCTTTTAAATGTTGTGAAGCACAAATAGCACTTTAAATGTGGCTGGTAATGGAAGTGGGCATGCAAAACACTAAGCAAGATCAAATATCTGAAATAAAAGACAAAAATACTTTCTATGTCTGAGCAGTTTGTTAAGTTAAGTAATAGGCACTAAAATATATATATGTTTTCAAAATTAAAAGAAATAATAAACATATTCAAACTACTTTTAAGTGACTTTATAATTGAAATATATACAGTACAGTATATATATTTAATTTAAAATGCTATATATAAGTACATATAGTGTATAAATACTTTTATATTTTTATGTATTTTTTAATTTGGAAAAGGAAATTAATATATGCATATTTTTTAAAAAAATACATAAAACTACCAAACTACTAGATAACTACCGGGTAAGACCTAGAAAAAAGTCCTAGAAAGACCATTTTTATGTGCAAACCAACCAAGTAGGACGAAATGACTTTTCCACAAGAGAGTCAAAGCTTTTCTTCCTGTCTCTCACTCATGCAAATCGGTAAAACCGGTAGAAACAGGATGCAGATTGAGCCGCTTCCCTTGTGCAGGTGTGAGTGGGTAATGTTATTATTTTATAGCATAATAACAAAATATTTTTATGCTTGTAATTATTATTAATTGCAGTAGCAGTTATATGACTGTTATTGTGACGTTGATGGTGATAACTGTTATTGATTAGGAAAACCCAGCTGTATATCAGAAATATTCAGTGATAGGCCTGCTTTCTGCTCTCAGTGGTTCCATACGCACCTCGAGTCACACACGGACGCGTGCAACTGATGCAATGTGCGCTAAGAGATGTGTGTGCATGTGTGTGT
Organism: Oostethus manadensis; assembly: GCA_024372805.1. Taxonomy (NCBI): domain Eukaryota; kingdom Metazoa; phylum Chordata; class Actinopteri; order Syngnathiformes; family Syngnathidae; genus Oostethus; species Oostethus manadensis. The sequence goes on along the minus strand of QODF01000145.1, from coordinate 577,214 downwards.
GTTTAAACTCTTTTCTTTGTTACCCTTCTTATTTATTTCCCATTCACATTCGCAGCGTTCTTTCTTTTGACATTTCCCAGCGATGTCAATCTGACATCTTAGCCAGGACGCTGAATGCAACGCAAATCAGCGTCAGCAAACGTTCCAGCTGTGTGGTAACACGTGTTGATATCTTAGGCAAAGGGAAGGTCTGCGTGAACTGTGAATGAGGCTGTTATACACAAAACAAAATGTATCGAAAAATCCCAACTGTAGAGGATTCTCAGTATTTCCTAGATGTTGTCATGGTTACGGTGACAGCACCTGGGGAAACTGGCTCATCTTGACCAGAGCAGGGGGATGTTGATGGGATACTGTGCTATTTACAATCTAATGTGAAGATATACTGTATATTACACAATCACAGGTGTATCAAAATATAAAGAGAATAAAAAGTATACAACTGTAGTCCTACTCCATTTCCATTATGTCATTGCTTTGTCTGTATTGTCTTTGTCTTTTCCATTTGTTCCATACAAGCTGGTCACTACAATCAAAAGCAAAAGAAAGGGTCCTCCTGTCGATCTGTCTATCCATCTAGTCTCTCAGCAGCTTCGACACGGACTTCATCGTGCAAGACGTTTGCACAAAGTATGACCATGGAGGTGTGATAGCGACATTTTTTCTGTCGCCCATGCTAAAAACTACATTTAAAAATAGATACTACATAGCCCCTGCAAGCAGGAACCTTGTGTTTGGGTATGGACTACTGTTAGAAAAATATGTATATGTTATCATTTATTTGCTCCTATACACATTATTTTGCTAATGTAAACATTGGTTCTTTGTTCTTAAGAATCTCTTGAAACTTATAATGTCATGGTCTTTGTATGGGCGTGTGCTCAGGGATTGAAAACATGCAGCTGCGGGGTGAAAGGTCAAGAAACAGACTGACTATAGATAGATAAGAGTGAAAATACACTCAAAATCCAGAGCTCAGTGATGCCCGTGGTCTCATTAGGAGCATGCCCCGACGTTGTCTTGTGGGGGCCACACAAACTACTGAGAATCATTTTGAGTTGCTACAAAGATATTTTGGGAAAATAGACCGGTCTGCTGCATCATCTTTTCACTTTAATTTTTAGGGTGTATTTTCATTTGCATTCAGCGGCGGCTGCTGGTCATTCAAGAAGGGAAGACTCATTTTCTTTCTGGCCTACATCATAAATGTATATACATGTAAATTCTACCCTCCGTTTCTAGTCGTTTTTCTAGTTGTTTCGGTAAAGTCTCCGTATCAGTTCAGAACAACGGAATGAAAAACTTAGAAAATGCTCCAGTGGAGTTTTATACGTCAAGATTGTTGATCCGCTCATTTCACTGGCAGTCAAAAAGGGATTCCGTCAGATCATCCAATCATCATGCAGAAGCCGAGCGTCCGGGCCAGCCCACTGCCCCATATACTACCAGAGATGCTCAGCATCCGATGGGCGGGACAAATTTCTGCGTTTTCCAAGGACCGTCCAGTTTTGTGCAGTGGTACAACCCACTCTTTGCTTCCCCTTCGAAGTCAGTAGACGCTCGGCGTCCGACTGGGGGGGTGAATAAGAAAGAAGTTGTGCCAGGTACTTGTGATAAGTAGCGGGATTATTGTAGTGTGTATTCATTCGACAAAATGTACACACAGCAGCACATATTTTGCCACTTTTTTTGACATTTTAGGGGAAGCTTGCAGTCTTACAGTAATTACCGTTGCTTGCATGAAATTTATTATCAGAGAGTAACACATTTTCTTGTAATGTTCTTCTCAGTGTAGCCGAATAATCATCTTTAGTCCTATTTGTCTGCAAGAATATGTCAGCGGGTTGTCCTGTAAAAAATGTTGTTCTTCCTCCCGGTGGTTCAACAGTCCTAACTGTCGGCCTTAACGAGCATTTGGCGCTTCTAAGTGGCGGATCGTGCCGACGAATCTCAGGAGACTTTGTAGGAGCTAAGGCAGCGCAAACTCCCTAAATCACCCGGCAAACAAGTGCGAAGCAGCGAAAATGAGTCATTGCGCATGCAGCTGGGGGCTTTCATTAACCTTCCTTAACACGACAGCGAGCAACAGCGGCAGCGCTGGCAACTGACAGCAAAATAAACCTTTGTCATTCACGCCGATTCATCCTTTCAAGCACTTTTTCGCATTCATTGACAGTCAACAGTCATCACCGGCTTCACTCAGCCCATCAGTGCTAGCCAGTGGGTTCCTTACCTGCCCCTGTGATGTTCATATCTCGTTCCCGCATGAATAACCACCTTTCTTTTATTCACGAGTCCACCATCACTCTGTCCTCCGTGGGCCGATGCTACGGTCCACCCGCCTCACATGGAATCTTTCTTCTTCTTTCTGCAAAATGCTCCAGTAAACGCTGAAGGTCACAGCCTGAAGAGGCCATCAGGACCACATCGTCTGCAAATAGCAGAGACGATGAGATGCAGAGACGCAGAGCAAATAGCAGCAGCAAATTGTCATTAAAGAACTTTTCCCGACGTCCTGCTCTCTGCATCCTCGCTGTCGCTACAATGTTTTGTGTTCAACATTTTTGGCTTTCTGGAACGGGTTAACTGGATGTACATGACAGTCGACCATCATTTGTCGCAGTTAATTGGTTCCAGAGCCGACTTTGATAAGTGAATTTCCGCAAAGTATGATTGAATATTTTTGTCCGAAGCATTGGGGTGGCGGTTGAGGGTCAAATCTGGTCCTAGGAACCAGGGCACCTCCCTGGTGGGGTGTTCTGGTCATACCCAGCCAGGAGGAGCCCCCCCCATGGTAGACCTAGGACATGCTGGAGGGATTATGTCTCATAGCTGCATACATGGTGTTTGGGTCTGGAAGGACATGGCCAGATATGACAAATTGCTTCTGCAGATTTTAATTTAAATGCAATAATATTGCGTGTCTTGTCATCGCTCATACAGAAAGCAGCCAAGTCCACGCTCATTTCCTACAAAGTGTTGACTTTGAGAGCACAACGTCTGCGTGTCCGATGATGATCACGCTGGCAGATTTAACAATTAAAGAAAAAACTCTCCTTGCTCGCTGAGAAGCTGTCGGCTTTTCTCATCAGGCTGTTACACAAAAAAAAACATCAATTCCTTTCTTTCTTTCTTTCTTTCGTCTTTGACAAAAAAAAGACCAAAGAGGCACGACCAGCTCATCTCTGGAGTGCTTGCAATCTTCCCGTCTTCCATCTGGAAGCTAGCAAAAGATGGAAATGACAACGCGGAGAAACGCGGGCGAGGTAATTTCCACTTGAAGAATGAACATTGACTGTCGAGTTGTGTAAAATGGTTGTGATGGAAGAATTTGATGACTGGCACTCCTCCACAAGACACCAAGATAGTGCTGAGTTGTTGAGTGTTGAATTACTGAGACATTTCGGTGGTGTCCAAAGTGCAGTGCAGGGGCCAATTATGGCGCCCAGCTTGTTGCTAGGGCGGCGTGTCATCTCTGGGTCAGGGCTGAGATCCCATTGGACGAGTTTAACTACCTCAGGGTCTTGTTCGTGGGTTAAGGAAGGATGGACCCTTGAGTTTGACAGGCGGATTGTTGGGGCATCTGCAGTGATGCGGATTCTGCATCGGTTTGTTGCATTGAGGAGGGAGCTGATCTGAAAGGAAAAGCTCTCAATTTACCGGTTGATCTACGTCCCTCCACTCACCTACGGTCATTGGATAGTGGCCAAAGGACCAGATCGCGGGTACCAGCGGCCAAAATTAGTTTTTTCTGTAGGATGGCTGGACTTTCTCTTAGAGATAAGGTAAGAAGTACTGTCATCCGGGAGAAACTCCACATTGGGAAGAATCAGACGAGGTGGCTCGGGAGTCTTGTCAAGATGTCTCTCTGACTCTTCCCTGTGTAGGTGTTCAGGAGATGTCCGACTGGTAAGAGTCTTTGGGAAGGACCCAGGACACATTTAAGAGACTAACGCCTCGGGTGGGAGTGGAAGTCTGGGCTTCCCTGCTTAGGCTGCTGCCCCCGCAACCCAACCTCGTATAAGCGGAACAAGATGCATGGTTATTACTGTCACTTTCGGAGGTTGAAGAGTTTGAGTGACATGAGTCCTGCCTGTATGGGTGTAGATGCGGGCCGATGCCTGTTTTGCTTTTCCAATAAAGAGATTGTTGACAACCTCCTTGTCATTCTCACAACGGGTAGGTCAGGGGTGGGCAAACTGCGGCCCATGGGCCTCATTTGGCATTTCCAATTTTTTTTACCATGGAAAGTGTAACAGCTAACATGGCTTCCAGTGCTACTGTGGCACCTTTGAGTTGCCAAAATTGGTAGATCTGCAACACGTCAACATACATGACACACAAAGTAGGCTACCTACTGCACCATGTGGGCATACACACAAATATCTAGGAGCAACACCCATGCCAAAAAAACACACACATACAGTATATTCTCCCTGCAAGGCGTGCTGAGTGTGGTACATTTTTGCTAGATTGCCAAATATGTTGAGGAGGTTGTCAGAGAAGTAAGCAAAGAGGAGTTAACATACTCTTGTAGTTGGACTACCCAGCATGCCTTGCGGGCATTTGGGAAAAACAATTTTAAATTTCATGTCATGTTTAGCGCTGATTTATGTGTTGCGTTAATTTGCTGTGGCTGCGTTGTTTTCGTTTCATTGCGCCGTGAGCAAGTATGACAGTCTGCTTGATGCCACTTTTTTTTCCCTTTGTTGACTGGAGAGGATGTACAAGGCAAGAGCTCTGCTGAGGATACCATAAACTACAACTATTTTGGTGCTTTTCTGAATACATTTCATGAACATAAGACCGCAACTGGTTGCTGATTCCCTCAACCTTAACTTGGATTGGCGAGAGGTACGGATTCCTTGAAATAAACCAGTTACATGGGCTGAAAGCTGCTAGGAAGCCAAGCTAACCTTGCTTGCTGCTCTCAAGGAAGCTGAAAACCATATGGAAGAAAATCATGCATTATGCAAGGATGTTAGAGTTCTGCAGAATGATATCAAGACATTACTGGAAGACAATGCTGCCTCGCGTGCTGCCCTCAAGGAGGTTAAAAACCCCAAGGAAGAAAATCATGAATTATGCAACTACATCAATGCCCTACAGGATGATATCAGGACACTATTGAAGGATAATGCCGCCTGGCGCACCACTCTGGAGGAAGAGAAAGAAGCAGAAAATAACATCACTGAGCAAATGAAAACTATAATGGAGGAGATGGATCAGAATTCACGAATGAATGATGTGATCCTTATAGGGCTCAGAATTACACTCGGGTCAAAAGATAGGGAAGCTCATACCAGAGGGGAACCAGATGGAGTGAATGTTCCTTCAGCAAAGCAACAGATTGTCAGCTTCTTACACTTGCACTTATACTTGCACCCCACTGTATGGCAGAAACACCACCACACCTGTCATCAAGTTCAACAACAGGGAATTCAAAACTGCACTACTGAAACAGAGGAAGACCTTGAAAGGCACAAACGTCTACTTAAATGAGCATCTGACAAAACGCAACGCTGACATTGCTAAGAAAGCACGAGACTTGAGGAAGCAGGGAAAGATACAAAGCACTTGGAGCACCAACGGGAAAATATACATCAAGCTACATGGAGGTCCAGGAGAAGCAGGAGTGCTGGTTGTCAAAGAATCAACCATCTGGATGCATACTAAACATCATATAATCATGACAACAAGGATAAAAGAGGATACAACGCACAAAACAGTAAGAGGGATTACATTCAATAATACGAACATTGATATCAACGTTGAAAGAGCACGCTCAGCAAATTATTAAAATCAGGAACTCTTGTGTTTACATTTAAGGACACTCACAGTACAAGACCAAGACAGCAAGATGCTGATCCGGAAATCAACAGGGGAAGAGGAAAGGAAATAGGAGGGAAAATATATATATATTTTTGGAGAAAAATATGATATATGCACCCCTCCGTGAATATGCACCTTATCGTGGTAGAGGGGTTTGAGGGCCCGAGTGATCCTAGGAGCTATGTTGTCAGGGGCTTGATGCCCCTGGTAGGGTCTCCCAAGGCAAACAGGTTCTAGGTGACGGGCCGGACTATGAGTGATTCAGAAGACCCCTATGAAGAATAACAAGAGGAGTGACCGCACCTCGCCCGGACGTGGGACACCGGGGCCTCACCCTGGAGCCAGGCCTGGAAGAGGGGCTCGCAGGCGAGCGCCTGGTGGCCAGGCCTTCACCCGTGGGGCCTGGCCGGGCCTAGCCCGAAGAAGCCACACGGGAACTCCCCCCCGCAGACCCACCACCGGCAGGGGCAAGCATAAGGGTCTGGTGCAATGGGATTTTGGCGGTGGTCGAGGGCGAGTGTCTGGGCGACCTGGTCTTCGGCGGCCAAATCTGGTTCTTGGGACATGGAAGGTCACTTCTCTGGTGGGGAAGGAGTCTGAGCTCGTGGAGGAGGCGGAGACATTCCGACTAGATAAAATCGGACTCACCTCAACCCACAGTTTGGGCTCTGGAACCAAATTCCTTGAGAGGGGCTGGACCTTGTTCTTTTTCTGGAGTTGGTGCAGGGGAGAGGCGGCGAGCTGGTGTGGTCTTATTATTAGCCCCCCGGCTTGGTGCCTCTGTGTTGGAGTCATCCCCAGTGAACGAGAGGGTTATTTCCCTACGCCTTAGGGCTGGGGAAAGGGTCCTGACCGTGGGTTGTGCGTACACGCCAAACGGCAGTTCTTGGAGTCTGTCAGAGGGGTTCTGGAGAGCACCCCAGCTGGTGACTCCATAGTTCTACTGACAGATTTCAACGCCCATGTGGGCAATGACAGTGTGACTTGGAGGGGCGTGGTTGGGAGGAACGACCTCCCTGACCTGAACCCGTGTGGTGTGTTGTTGCTGGACTTCTCTGCGAATTACAGTTTGTCCATAACAAACACCATGTTCGAACATAAGGATGTCCATAAGTGCACTTGGCACCAGGACACCCTAGGTCGCAGGTCTATGATCGACTTTGTAGTCATATCATCAGACCTCCGTTGGGCATCTCTGTGTGGAGTTTGCATGTTCTCCTGTGCGTGCGTGGGTTTTCTCCTGGTACTCCGGGACATGCATGTTAGCTTAATTGGGGACTCTAAATAGTCCATGTGAGTAGGAATGTAAGTGTGTATGTCTGCACTGGGATTGACTGGCGACCAGTCCAGGGTGTACCCCGCCTCCCGCCCCAAGTCAGCTGGGATAGGCTCCAGCATACCCGCCACCCTAATGAGGATAAGTGGCATAGAACCTGGATGGATGGATAGTGCTGCCACATGGTGATTATACTTACCAAAATGTGTCTGAATCTAAGTGTCTAATTCACACAAGGACACGTCACTAAGACATTTTGGTTTCCATAGTAATATTATTGTCAGAGGTGAAAAATCTCCTGCTGTTATCCTGATGTTCACTTCATTGTCAGCTGCCATTGTGGTAAACAGCGGCTCTATTTCTCATGCTGCCACATTCATGCATCCATGCAGTTTGCCAAGTACACCATGGAAAATGTCCGTGACCTGTGCTTCTTTTTTTCTTCTTCTTTTGGTGAAATTAATTTCCTCTTCTCAGCACTCCAGTGAAGAGCGTCATCGACGACCGGATGAAAAATATGTTCCCTTGCTAATCATACGATCCCACGCGCAACACGGACGGTACCCAGGAAGGAATGAGCTCCAACCATTGTGACAAAGGGGCATTTCATACACACTCTGCAGGATCTTCTGAATCAAACCAAAGAAAGGTCACCAAACACTGCTTGCAAGGATCCATGTGCTAAAACAGTTTAAGGAGAACTCATCCGACATGAAGAGAGGCGACCTGTGGTGCTCTAGATGTGAATTTTGTACAAAAATGTGAATTCAGAGTTGCAGTCACGACACACTTTATTCAGTTTATGAACCCAAATGTTGGATGCGCTATCTATTTGAAGCCTCGTTGTGATCATCTTTTCTCTTTTTTAAAGAAAATGATATTTACAATATGTAAATATCATTTTCTTGTGTGAGAATCAGTTCTCCAATGAGATTATTTCATTTGTTACACGCTTCATGCAATTTATGAGGCCAAAAGAATGTTGCATATAATTGTAATGTAATGCTGTAATTATTGTTTTAATGTATTTAAAACAGTTCAACCAATGTTTGGGCTCCTAAATTGGGCAAGGTGTGCAAGACATTATACTGTATATCAGATTGGAAAAACGTCTCCATCCATCCATCCATCCATCCATCCATCCATTTTCTTCCGCTTATCCGAGGTCGGGTCGCGGGGGCAGCAACCTAAGCAGGGAAGCCCAGACTTCCCTCACCCCGGCCACTTCGTCCAGCTCCTCCCAGCCGATCCCGAGGTGTTCCCAGGCCAGCTGAGAGACATAGTCTCTCCAACATATCCTGTGTCTTCCCCGTCTTCCCTTGAACACCTCCCCAGGGAGGCGTCCGGGAGGGAACCTAACCATCTGGCTCCTCTCAATGTGGGGCCAGATGGTTCCTACCCGATATTTTAAAAAACAAAAAATTAAGATGAGACTTACACTAGCAACAACATTCTAGTCTCATAAAGCTTAAGACATTTTAAAACATGTAAATGGCAAACTATTTCTCACCCATGAAATATATAGTTACACATTGCGACTTTGATTTTCTAAATAAATACCCCAAAAAACAAAAAAAGCCATAAGATTTTAATACATGCAGCCTCATTTTCATTAAATAAAAAAAATCATTTGCAATGTGTAAATATAATTTTCTAGGGTGAGAAGTTATTTTCCATTTAATTTCGCACATGGGGCCGCACGGTGGCTGAGTGGTTAGCACATTGGCCACACAGCCAGGAGATCTGGAAGACCTGGGTTCAAATCTCCGTCGGGCATCTCTGTGTGGAGTTTGCATGTTCTCCCCGTGCCTGTGTGGGTTTTCTCCGGGTACTCCGGTTTCCTCCCACATTCCAAAAACATGCATGTTAGGTTAATTGGCGACTCTAAATTGTCCATCGGTATGAATGTGAGTGTGAATGTTTGTTTGTCTATATGTGCCCTGTGATTGACTGGCGACCAGTCCAGGGTGTACCCCGCCTCTCGCCCAAAGTCTGCTGGGATAGGCTCCAGCATCCCCGTGACCCTAATGAGGATAAGCGGCATAGAAAATGGATGAATTTTGTACTTATTTTATTCAGTGTATGAACCCAAGACATTGTTGCACTCTGTGGTTGGTTATCTTCATTTTGAATATATATGTGTGAACGCTTGTTTGTCTGCGATTGACTGGCGACCAGTCCAGGGTGTACCCCGCCTCTCGCCCAAAGTCAGCTTTGATAGGCTCCAGCATCCCCGCGACCCTAATGAGGATAAGCGGCATAGATGATGGATGGAATTAGATGTTTCTTACACATACACATTACTTGAGTGATGTGCCAAAATAACAGCATAATCATTGGAATAAATCAATGTATGAACGATTAAGTCAGCTGCAAAAAAAAAAAATCCAATGTTTAGTTTTGACATAGTACACACACACACACACACACACACACAGGACCTTCTGAGGTCCATGATGCTAAGAGTTTACAACACAGCGTAGGCGTAGCCTCATGGGGGGCAAACCGTGTTCTGCATCTTAACCTTCCCGCAATAAATCATCTCGATAAAGTGAGGGCTGATGGTGGAGGTGCACGCTGATGCCTGCCTCCCAAGTTGATGCCTGAGAGTAGACTGTCACAAGGTACTTTACAACAGCGGTTCTCAATTATTTTTTGTCAAATGTTCTCGACCCCCTGCCTGATTTGAAATACTATTGAGAAACTGATATTATAAATGTATTTATCTGCACTGTGCATACTGAACTTGAAACTGACACCCACAAAATGCAGCAAAATTGAGAGCAGTGAAGCATACACGCCATACAAGAGTCGAATAGTACAACGAATTCATACATGTTGGCAGGTCTGCACTAACACTGAAAGTCTTCCTTGCCTCTTATGCATTTGAGAAGCACAGCTTTAAAGTAAGGACTTTAGGCTCAGAGTGATGCGGGAGCGCCACAGAAACACTCCCCAGCTTCTTTATATATGCGGAGAGCGAGTGTTGCCTGAAGAAATACTAATAAAATAACAGATGTACGCACAGTGGTTGAATGGGTACCATGTTGGCCGCACAGTCAGGAGGTTCTGGGTTCGAATCTCCGTTGGGCATCCCTGTGTGGCGTTTCCATGTTCTCCCCTTGCGTGCGTAGGTTTTCTCCTCCCACATTCCCAAAACATGCAAGTTAGGTTAATTGGCGACTCCAAATTGTCCATTAGAGTGTGAATGTCCTTTTTTGCCTGCATGTGCCCTGCGATTGACTGCCCCAAGTCGGCGACCCTAATGAGGATAAGCGGTATAGAAAATGAATGAATGATAATAAATGTACGCTGTCATTTCATTGCGTGTCCATGGCAACACGTCACAACGTTCCTCTGCTGCGCTCTACTGGCTACGGCATGCTACTACATCAAAACAATGCTCAGTCGTTTTATACAGCTTCGTTGCAAAATGTTTTGTGTCCTATCCTGTTGTAGTATAATAGAGTGGTAGTATAATACATTTTGTCCATATGATCATTTAACATAATTATGTTTTTATTGTTTGTATATATAGCAAGCTGCGCAAATTTGTGAGACGCGCGGACACATGAACCCAGGAAGTAAAAGCCTCTAGCGCCTTCTCATTGGCCAGGTACCGAAATGGTGACGTGTGATTGGGCCACACAGTCCTTAACCCCTCCGACCGGAAGCACTAGCTGTTGTTCGTCCTGTGACACGCTTGTGTTCTCTTGAATTCTAACGCTCAGCTCTTGACCTGCTTGCGGTAACGCAGCCTTTTCACTTTGGACGTAAACGTTCTGTGCCAACGACAAGTTGGGAGAATGTGTGACTAATTTTAAGGTAATGTTTAATACAAGGTGTAGCGGCATCCCGCTAGCGTGTGATGCTAACGTGCGTTCTTCTCCGAAATAACCGTGCGTTCACTTTTTTAGCGTTTAATTATTTACTGCATTCAATTATTATCTCGGTGGCTGTAGTGTTTGATACTGTAGGAGGAGTAACTATGTGAAATGTGTATCCTGTCAAACATGGGGCATTAGCCAAATAGCTTACTTGAATTAAATACGATTCCAGTGTTGGCAGAAATTAAGTCTTAAATTTGCATTTAGCAACACTTGGTTTAAATAATTTGCACATCTAATCCACCTCATGTGCCCACAGTCATGTCATTCCATCAAGATCGTGGCACTCCCAGAGGAGGAGGAATACCCCCCGGCCAAAACTACCGACCCGCCAATCTGAGGTCCCCCCATCCTCCAGTACCCCCGTACCCCTACGACTCCCAAGCTCTTCCGACGCCAGGCTACCATGGCAACAGCTACATGCCTCCCCACTCGGACTTCATGCAGTATCCGCCTCCTGTTCCTCCCCAGATTTCTGGCTCTCCTCACCCCTGCCCCGTGCATCCGTCCTTCTCCAAGCCGCCTGTCAGGGGCTTCCCTGACCCCCCACCCAGCTTTCCGCCTCCCCCTTTGCCTGGAGTCGCTGGCACACCCCTGGCCGGCTCGCAGATGACGCAGAATGCCTATCACTCTTACATGACGCCCTCTGTTCCGCCACCGGCATTGCCTCCCCCGCCCATGCCGCCCCCCATGAATTACCCCCCTCCGTACACCATGGGCTACCCCCACCCTCCTCACCCTCCCTTCCCTCCCCCTGGGTTCAGCCCCGGCTACACCCAGAGCCCCACGTCATTCAAAGCAGACCAGAGCTTCCACCACAGGGAGCCGTACAGTTACGACAAACCAAGCGACAGCAGGCGGTCCCCCGAAAGAGGATATCGGCACGACGGCCACCGTCCCAAGGGCTACAACACACATGACGACAGGCCGGAGAGGAAGGACCGCAGCAGGAGTCCAAACAGACACGGGAGGTCCGACGGCGTGAGGTACAGGTTCGATTATGATAGAGGACGATCTCCTGGAAGACACTGGAGCCGCGATCGTAGCAGGTAAGACTTCCACCAAGGCTTTTTTTGTCATTGTGAGTGAAGGATAACATTTGCGTGCACATAGAGAGCGGTATAGACATCGTGAGTGTCGAAGATCCCAGTCACCTGACAGATACAGAAAGAGGCCTCGCAGGTACTTGTACAACTATATCCATGTTGAGCTCATCTTGGGCTATGTCTTCATATGTAATGCATGCCATGCACAGCCGCTCAACAAGTAGAGACCGGAAGCGTGGTCGCTGGGAGGATGAGAGGGATCGCAGGTCCGAGTCCTCGTCGGGCCTGAGCAGAGACCGTGGCTTCCCTTCCTCCCGGAGCAGAGATTCTGAGGAGTGCGCTTCAGACCGAGAGCGGGAAGGGGAGCGGGACAAGGATAAAGTGGATGAGGAGAAAGAGGAGGAGGACCTGCTGAAGCCCGCCTGGATCCGCTGCACCCATGCCGAGAACTACTACTCGAACGACCCCATGGACCAAGTGGTACGAGCTATTAATTCTTATTTGCCAATATAATTTGATATTATAAATTCTGTTATCTCCAGGGAGATTCAACCGTGGTCGGCACAAGCAAACTGCGAGACCTCCACGAGCGTTTTGAGGAGGAGCTGGGAAGGAGACAGGAGCGTGCCAAAGAAGCTCGACCAAAGTGGGAACCGCCAAAGACCAAACTGGATGAGGATCCAGGTACTGATATTATTGGTGGCCTTTAAAGGTCCGCTTTCATGCGAAATTGACTTTTAGTGCTGTTATAAATATACTATGTGTCCCAAGAGCCTGTTTTGAGCACCACATGTGATAAAAATCTATGATCTCCATTGCTTTTGAGAGGAGTGGCACTCAGATGCTCGCATTTGAAATTGCGGCTTTTCAAAATGTCAAAACTTCCTTCCTGATAGCGCCTTTAACTCGCTGCTCGGTGAATGAACTGGCCCTGGATATACGCCCATCATCATATTAAATGGGGCCGGAAGTCTCAGGGTACCACACGATACGATTTGAGATACATTGCTCATGATAACAATATCTCAATATGGTGATAGGCTGATTGGAAACCCCAAAAATGATTTCAATTACTTTATATTTTGCAGCCTTCGGCTTTGTTTGAGGCTCCAGCTTGCCCTTAACTGAGGACAAGCGATATCCAAAATGGGTGTCTGTTCGGCAGCACATTTGAACCAGAGTACAACCAGTAATGGTGCAAAAACAATGAGACTGTTTTTAAGTAGAAGTAGAAGCAAATCAATATTTACCGTAGTGTACTAGGAGTGACGTAATCAGCGAAAAGATTGTGGAAGGTTGAGCAGCATGACAATGTTGACAATAAGAGAACAAGAACACGAGAACAAGCGTGTGTTGATATTTCATCACACCCTGAGTAAAAAAAAAAAGCAGGCTTTGCTTACACATCTTAAAACAAAGGCAGGAACTCTGACGTGATCATGTTGTTTTTCCTCAACAAATAGGCCAACCTAGCATGATTTTGCTGTCAAAATGGGACTGTAATGTTAGCACTTTAGCATCACACAACTATACTGGTGTGATAGCGTCTGGTTTCTCCTGTCCCACTCTTCAAAGCGAACAGTTGGAGTAATATAACTCAGCTACACAAACGGTAAACGGTGTACGAGACAGAGAATGTTTACAGTGATTGTAGCAAAGGTATTAGTGTTGTCAATCGAAAAGAAGGGAGAAACATTTGGTGATGAACTTGCAGAACATGGACTTTTTAAGACATTGAGATGAAGATTGGTGGCCTCCAAAACACAGAATCGTAAGTGTAAATTACTCTGTAGTTTCTAATCATTCAATTATTGTTTTTAAAGTGGCTTATTAGTGAGCGTAGAGGGGTCGTTTATAGCCCATGTGTATTTGTTGCCATCATAGCGACCGCCGCCCCACACCGTCAACATATGGCTGTAAAAAGATATTTATATGACAGGTATAATGCTTTTCAACCTCAGTAGTGTTCAGAATACAGTATGTAAAGAAGACATAACCTACTCTGATCTATGGGAACTTTGACATAGTGGTCGTTCTTGTGTTTGTTTTTTCCTGTGTAGTGGCTAGCACTATGCTTCCGCTGGCGGAATAGCATTCTTTTTCAAAATACATTTATACCGTACAAATGCTTCTTGTAAGGGTGTTCCTTCGTAGCAGTCATCAGTGATATGAATACTGGAAAAAAAAAACACTCAAGGTGGGATTCCATCTAGATCTCCTTCTCTTAACTTGCTTCGTCCATTTGTTTCTTAAACCTTCCTTTTATGGAAAAGAAAACAGATTTACAGTAACACTCGAATAAGGTCAACATCCAGCAGCAACACAACATCACTATTTTGATGATATATACAGAACAATGTCGACGAGCTACCTTGAGTAGCATTTGTTTACTTGGCTTTAGCTGAGGGGTGTTACTCTGCTGATGTCACGTCTGGAAATGACGCTTTGCTGCAACATTGAGTTTTTCATGGCTGGCGCCATGAAATATAAATGTAATTTTAGGGAATTTACCGCTCGCGTTCAAAAAACAAACAATGTAGAACATAATTACAAACAATATATATAATTTTTAAGCCAAGTTGATAAATTATGTCAGTGAACCTTTGACGTTACGATGTTGTATGTGACATATGGCATGTATTATTATTATGAATAAAAGTGGATAAAGTACATAATAGCACTTCTTGGAGACACACAGTCATTAGCCTAAAGCTACAGACACACAAACCGGTGTGTTTCAAGTATTACCTATTAACTGCACTTTTAAACTGTCCAGTTCCATTAAGGCTAGAATTCAGAAAGCACTCCTCCAGTCCGCTATTATGGCACTATTATATCTGCGTCTAAAGTTGATGTTAGAAATACTCTAAAACAGGACCTTTAACCTTAAATGCAGGCTTTTATCTTGATCTTTGTGCTGTGCTTCTTTATTTTGTGTTTTTCAGGTGACAGCAGCAGCGAATCCGACTGCGAGTCCGACGGAGAGGGAAGCTCTTGCTCCAGCGGCTCAGACTCTGATGTTTTTGACGTCATCGCAGAGATCAAGAGGAAGAAAGCGCATCCGGACCGACTTCACGAAGAGCTGTGGTACAACGATCCGGGACAGGTCCGCCGCCTCTTACTTTCTTAACCTTGTTGTAACAAGGAGGTGACAAAGATGATCCGATTCGGAAGTGATGGATGGTTTTATTTCAAAGTGGCTTTAAAAGCAATGTTCTGCTCCACATGGCGGGCACGAGTGTCTGATCTACATATCATTTTCTTTGCGTCCAGATGAATGATGGTCCCCTGTGCAAGTGCAGCGCCAAGGCCAGACGCAGCGGGATACGCCACAGCATCTACCCGGGGGAGGAGGTGCGACACGTCGCCTATAAATCACTCGCTTTTAAACTTCAAGTTCACCAGGCCAAGGACGCTGGTCTTGAACGTTTTTGTACGGGAGTGACGGGAAGAATTTTACATGCCAAGGCAGCAATGAAAAGCACTATTTTCAGTGTGGCATTTTTATTGTGCTGTGCTACAAATCAGCACATACCTGGAACTATTTTCACCTGCTTTTCAGACTTTCAGTGGTTGTTATTCTATCTCAAGGCTACTCTATTGATTTTATAGGACCTTTAGCTCCCAAAACCCCTGTTATTTATCTCTTTTCTCGTTTTTTTGCAGCCTGCCAAACAGTGTCGAGGGATGAACAACAATGCTGGCAAGTTGTTCCACTACAGGATCACCGTGTCGCCGCCCACCAACTTCCTGGTATGAACCTTTGTCGTCTCCAAAAAGATGACAAGTCATAGACTATAAAATTAAATGTGTGTGCTTGTTCCAGACGGACCGTCCCACCGTAATCGAGTATGATGACCACGAGTATCTCTTTGAGGGCTTTTCTCTCTTCTCCCACATGCCGCTCACCAATGTAAGCGCTCATCTGTAATATAGCGTGTTTGCTTTGATGTTGTGTTAATACTACACAGGCTTGAAATTATATTTAAAGTGGCACGGCCATCAATTATTTCATGTCAGACAGAATGCGCTCGGGTATAAGCACACAAAAAAATACAGGCTTTGCTACATATCTTAAAGGAAGAGTGTACTTTAGAAAACCTTTTGCCCGTCGTCCATGAACACACCTCCTTTCTTTTTTTGTACCTTCTAAATATACGAGCTAACAAGAGGCAGCTAGTAATGTAATCTAATGGGGTTCACCTGTAAAGCCCTCTATTAAAACACCTCTTAAAACATTTTATGAGCTGTTCTGTGGTTCTGTCACTACACCAGAAAAGTAGTTCTTGTGTGTTAATGTCGCTGTTAGGGATGATGGACAATTTGATTTGAATCTAGGCGACAGGGTACAATGAGATTAAAAACAGTATCTTATAAAAACGGTGATTCGATACAATGTACAAACGATACGTTTTGATGCTGTAAGGCAGGGGTCCCCGACCCCCCAAATTTTCAGGACTAATGATTTAAAAATACACTGAAAAGAAATTATTTTTAAATAACTACATCAAATCGTATGTAAAATGGATATCAATTTTGGAAGTATGGGCCATTACTACAATTCTCACTGTTTAGCATTTGTTTGACGGCCCTTGATTGCACCATCTAACTTTATTCCACAGTGCACAGACTACTGTACTGTATTTCTTTCACCTCATATTTGGTCCCAAATGCAGATACTATATGGGAATGCATAAAGGTAAGATTTGATGACCTTGAATGCTAATCTGCATATTTGTTGGATTTGCTTCCTGGAGACACACATACATCATTAGCATTAAAGCTACAAAACCACAGAATGGCGTTTTCTGAGAAGGCCTTACAAAAATAACTTTTATTGGCTGGATTTTGGAAGACATGCTTCCTAAAACACTACTGTGGCACCTTGGTGTTTTCGCCAACCAGACCAGCACTACCTGGCTGCAACCAGTAGGGGCGCTGTTGATTCAATCTACTTAAATATCAACAGCACACCTTAACACAGCGGTTCCCAAATTTTTATTGCAGCGCCCCCCTTTTGGAGATCAAATGATTTTCAGTGCCCACCCTCACCCGAAAAAATATGGCAGTAATGAAAAGGTTGGGCAGCCACCCCCGTCATAACGCCAGGCCCCCCAGTTTGAAAACCCAGCTGTCTCTTTCGTTATGCTAATTATACATTTTTTGACGGCTACATGGACAGACGTCAGAGACGTGGATGCACCCTCCTCATAGTCACGCACTGTTGCGTTTGCCGCTGTGTTAAAGTTAATTACCTGTCAATCAAAAATGTCCCCTCAATACATTTGCTGTGTAAAAGTCCCCTCGATAAAGTTTCTCGTGAAGGCAGCACATCTTCACGATAACTTCTGCCGTGCTTTCGGCTCCAAACACAACACTTTAAAGGTCCATCTAGAAGGTTTAGCAGGGGCGTCCTACTCTTGGGCCGCGGGTGATTTGCAGCCGGCGACTTGACATGAGGAATGATGTAAATATGGCCGGTGATGTCTGTACTAGGCCACTGCTATTCATAAAAAACAACGCGGGGGGTCACTACCTACAATTGCGGTGCTAACACACTCACAAAAACCCACACGTATAGGCAACTACTACTATGGGGAATTATTGGCAACTCTAAACGCATAACTTCCGCAACTTTTTACTAACCGATTACCACAGTGCATGCTGCAGAGCCGGCATCAGTCCGTATTATTTTTGTGACAAAATATCTTGATATGATATATAGTTATTTGATATAGATATAATATAGATATAAAATATTTATTATATATATCATATATAGAGTTAGGGTTGTAACAAAATATCTGTTATATAGATACAGTTTTTTGTGTTAAACTTCACATATGATAGATATTTTTGTACAACCATAATATGGAGTGCTGCTGGCTTCCAGCGTGCACTGTGGTGCGATAGCTAAATATATTATTGCAATATTACACCACTGTGGCTTATCAATATCGTTCGTCATTTTAAAAATTATTATAACACTATAGCCGCTATAAACTAACAGAAGACTTTTTTTCCCACTGTATTGAGATGTTATTGTGAGCCATGCATCACGTATCGTAATTTCAGTCCTACTCCCAATACTCCATGCGCCCCAGCCTCACCCAGACCCTATCCCCAGCGGCCCCCATGTAAACGGACTTTGAGACCCCTGGGTTTAGGCAGTATATGACACATAGTATTTGCACGTTCTCGCATCTTTTACCGCAAATGTGAATATGAAACCTCCTGGTCAATATGTCTCAAAAGAAGATTAGTCGTGGTTTGAGCGTCATTTAAAGCATTCCACCTTAAAAGCCAAGTTAAACACTCGGTGGGATTAGAAGGCCTGGAAGCTGGCCCGCGATATTTTCCTGCCGCTAGTTAGCGGCTTGAATGTCTCGCAGGTTAATCTCTTAAAAGTGCTCCGGCTCGGACAAGAAAGGAGGGTGTAACAGGGGAGATTAAAGACAGGGAGGGGGCAGGCTTATCTGTTTAGTGATATGTAAGTTGCTTAAATGTCGAGGCAGCTCTTCGGTCCCACTACACGAGGCTCCTGCCCTCCCACCGGCCGCGCGCGTGCCGCTTTTCCAACGACGAGCTTTTAATGACTTCCCTCACAAAGCCGTCACCTCGGCCTAACGTGGCGCTAATGAGTCAGCTCTTCCTTTCTTCACGGCCTCTCCTCTCCTCCTTTCATCATCCCAGATTCCATTGTGCCGGGTGATCCGCTTCAACATAGATTACACCATCCACTTCATAGAGGAGATGACGCCCGAGGTCAGTGGAAGCTTTTTTATCTCGTCTCTCTTCTCTACACCTCCCGCCCCCTCCCCTTTTTTTGTTTTTATCTCAAGTGGCTGAGCCACGTGTCCCCCTCTCCTCCTCACACCTCAGTGCTTCCTGAGCCGAGGTGCTAATCCTTTTAGAGGAGGGAAGAGGGATGATGGCGTTGATAAGGTGGCTTATGCGATAAAGTTGGAAAGTCGGATTCACTTACATAAAGGCCGTCTTCATTGTCTGCTACCAACCCAACGTTCACGCTCCTACGCTCCTCCCCTATCTAGAACTACTGCGTCCAGGGCCTGGAGCTGTTCGCCTCCTACCTCTTCCAGGATGTTCTGGAGCTCTATGACTGGAACCTGAAAGGTACCTTGGGTGCAGACCTTTAGTTACACAAGAAGTTCCATGTAGAACATCCATAAGTCGTGTAGGCATTTAACATTCTGTATTGCTAAGTTCACATCTAGCTTTAACATTTAGTCTGCTCTCTCAATGTCATTACAGGCCCAGATTTGGACAATGATGCCAGTGGTTCATGCCAGCGATTTCACTTCATGCCTCGCTTTGTTCGCTTCCTACCTGGTGAGTCTGGGAAGTCATTTCTTGCTTTGCTCTTTGCCTCCCTCTCGTGGTCAGTCTTTGTTTTTTAAGCTTTCCAAAGAACAGGATATCTGAGCCACGCTGTTTCAAATTTGGGACTTGACATTTACACTTAGCAAAGGGGTGTCATGCAGCTGTTTTTTTTTTTTTTTTAGGTCCATGAAACATTTTAAAAATGTAATTTGTCAAGAAAAAAGCTGCAG
The DNA here is from genome assembly GCA_024372805.1 of Oostethus manadensis. NCBI lineage: Eukaryota > Metazoa > Chordata > Actinopteri > Syngnathiformes > Syngnathidae > Oostethus > Oostethus manadensis. The sequence goes on along the minus strand of QODF01000145.1, from coordinate 557,602 downwards.
AAATTGAGAAATTTTACTACCATTTTACAGTAATTTTACAAGAATAAAGTCAAAAATATTAAGAGAAAAAAGTTGTCATATAACATGAAAAAATGAATAACAGAAATATGCGAAAGTTCATTTTAGTAGCATAAAGTTGAAATATTAAAGAAAAAACTTGTTTTTTTTAAAGTTGTAATATTATGATAATCAAAAGTCAGTATAATTTTTGGAAAATTCGGTTGAGGGAAAACGTTACAATGACCCGAGAATAAAGTAAAAATATTATGGAAATAAATTCATAATTATGAAAAATAATTTACAAGAAGACATTGAAATAGTGCTGTAATTTTATGAGAATAAAGTCAAAATATTAAGAGAAAAAGCTTACATTCGGATGATTCTAAAAAGAGCAATTTTATGACAATGAACCCCCTAATATTATGTGATTAAAAATATGTAATTTTAGTAGCATAGCGTAGAAATAAAAAAAAAAACCCAATATGAGAAACAAAACAAAATTTTGTTGGGGGAAAAGTTATTCTGTGGAAATAAAGTAAAAATGTGGGAATAAAGTTATAATATTACAAAGATTGTTTAAAAAGACAGTTGAAATATTTAGAAAATTTGAAAGAACAACAGCAAAAAAGAAAAAAAAAATCAAGGTTCATACTAATAATATACTTTTTCACCTGAGATGCAGTTTTTTATTGAAATACTTTTTGGCCTCGCAACCTTTTGTGTTTTCAGTTTGTGGCCCTTGGTGAATAAAGTTTGGACACCATTGGCTTAGCATTTTGGATGTGGCACTTTCCATTTGAAGAGTTCCTACCAAGAACTAGTTGTAATATAATATACTGTATTAAGGGTGAATTTCGTTCACATTTAGCGTTTGTTTATATTGCCTTATGGGCCTGCTGGCTCTGGACTCTGCACTCAGCCCGCCCTAAATGGTGAGTGTGTAAAGTGTAAATTTGGTTGTGCACAAATTGGAAAAACGGCCAACCATTACTTCCATCTTGTTATTGTCCTTGGGAAGGGAGCACTTGCTCTTTGCCACACTAGATGGCGCTGCTGCACTGCCACACTCTCTCCCCATCATGGTCGTTATGGCAGCGTAGCCACCTAGCAGCCTCCCATCAATAAACAATTTCACCCCTTCTACCCCTTCCACCCCATGTAGTTGCTGCCTGCTCACACTTGTATATGGCTTTTTTTTTTTTTTTTTTACAAAAGCGGTCCAGTGCGGTGTGCAAGGCGAAGTGTGTGTGTGTGCGCAAGTTACAGTGAGCGTGTGTGGCCATGCGTCCATTCCCAGTAGTGCGTGCTCAGTGTGCGTGTCCGTGTGCAAACACAGTAAATGGAGGTCAATCAATGTTGCATGAGTGTTTATTAAAGCCACTCTGCTTGACCCGATAGCTTGCCTTTCATTACAGTTGCCCATGTTTTTCCCTTTTTTGTGTGATCTGTACCGAATCCCACTCCTCCAGAATGCGACCATGTTTCTGCAAGAGCGGCAAGAACGTTTTTGTGTGTTAAGCATCCTTGATTGGTGAGCAGTGAAAGGAACAATTGTGCAAAAAAGCCTGTGGAACGTGACCTCGACAATGTAACTTATATCGACTGTGAACGTGACACTCTTCAATAACCGTACGCTCCTTTCATACGTACTTTTTTTTACTAGTCAAAAATGTGAAAGAACTATTTCATCCAAATAGTTTTTTCACCTAAGTGTTGGCACACAGTATGAATGTAGAACAGGAACAGCCAAGAGACAACTTAACAAAACAAGGTACAATTTAATAAAACTGGCATACCAGGAGACAGCACGCACTGCTTCTCGAGAAAGTGTCTTGCCTATTTATGCCAAAATGTTATTTCTTAAAGGAAACCGCATTGTGGTCTCCTCCTGTGAGGGACAGAGATGAAGGACATGCTTGCATGCCTAGACACCCAAGGCTATTTGAATCAGATGATTGCGTGTTTTGAAGACAAGAGGCCTTGAGCAGATAATCGCTGTCCTGGCTTCTCAGGACAATATAGCTAAACAATGTCACTTAAATGAATGCAACAGGTTTAATGTTGGTGACAGTTTGATGCTGGAACAGATTACTTCCCTTTTCCCTGTGGGGGAAATATAGTTTTGACCTCAAATAAGCCATTTGGATCTTAATGAGGTTTTAAGTAGAGCTACAATATGCAAAAGCAGGAAGGGGGAGTGTGACAAAAAGCACTTTAAGTAATTGACTAATTAATTGAAAACAACAATGAAACTGAAATAGGCTGTTTATCAGCTGATCAAAAGTTGTAGACCATCGCTCAAAAAAAATGACAAAAACAAAAATGTTCTCAGTAGGACTCAGTAATGAGTAGCTCCACCGTTCTTGTTAATCACTTCCAAGATGGGTTTGGGCATGCTTGATGCGAGTGTTTCCAGGAAGCTATTGGGAACATTGCTCCAAGTGGGGAAGATGGCTTCACGAAGGGCATCAACTGTCTGGAACTGATGACCATTTTTATAAAATTCCATTGCCATCCATCCCCAAATGTTCTCTATGGGATTTAAATCAGGGGAACATTCAGGATGGTCCAAAACAGTGATCTTATTCTCCCTAAAAAGTCCTTTGTCAAGTGAGCATTGTGAACTGCTGCGTTGTCTTTTTGAAAAACCCAGCTGGTACCACACAGTCGAGGGCCCTCAGTCATGAGGTTTGCCCGCTGCAACTGCACTGTGCCGTGTAGAAAACATCTCAGATGGGATCATCAGTTCTGATGTTTGTCCACGTACACAGCCACTCATCATCCACTAAACTTTTGTTTAGCAGCTAAGCAGCCTATTTCAGTTTAATTGTTGTTTTCAATAAATTACTTTTTCAAAATGCTTTTTGTCACACTCCCCCTTCTTGCTTTTGCATATTGTAGCTTTACTTAAAACCTCATTAAGATCCAAATGTGATATATATATATATATATATATATATTATATATAAAATTTAGCCTATTTCTGCACATTTTGTGTATGCATTTTTTCCTTAAGCATTTTCAAGCATTAACATGACTAAACTAAGTAAAATAGAAGATATTCAGAAGATGCATTTCAAAGACTGAAGACTGATGGTATGGAGTATTCTACACTGGTGGAGTCAATAATGTTACTGTAATGTCAGTGAGACACACAAGCACCAGACTTGATTGATCTCACAACAGGCACAATAATCCCTAAAATGGGATGCTGTTTTGCCGTTGCCCATGCTGAGATCCCTCGACGTCACTTCTTGTCTTGTCTCCTCCAGGAGCAGAACACATTAGCAGCAACCCACACCATCACAAGTCTTATGTCTTATTTTCTCTTATGTCTACTATATCGGGTAATGTGTGTGTAAAGATTACTTTTGGGGTGCTATTTCATGACCAGAGGGCTGTAATAATGTCAAAATCCCCACATTACTGTACCCTAAATATGACCTTAAGAATGAAGTATACACTGAGCGGCGATTATGGTGTAGCGTTACACGCCTAATGCATTCTCACCAAAAATGTTATGGGTTACGTGTGTGGGAAAAGCTTTATTAAGCTCTGAAGTGTGTGTTTTTGTGCAGATGGGGGCAAGGAGGTGTTGTCCATGCACCAGGTGTTGCTCTACCTCCTGCGCAGCAGCAAGCCTTTGGTCCCAGAGGAGGAGATTGCTGACATGCTGCAGTGGGAGGAGCTGGAGTGGCAGAAATATGCGGAGGAGTGCAAGGGCATGATAGTCACCAACCCGGGCTCGGTGAGTGAGGCCTTCGCCCTCCTCTTTTGTTTTTTGTGTTTGTCAGGACAGGAGGTCCAAGGCCGTCTCCCCCCCACCCTCATAACCCACGACACCGCTTGTCCCGTTAGCCTGTGACACCGCCGAGCTCACCTATTATCCCCAAGGGCGTTTGCTGTCACCATCACCATGCACCGCCCCTGCCTGCTTTAATGTCACCACGACGTGGGCTCACCTCCGTGTTGGGCCAGGCTTTGAGGGGGGGGATGTACAATAATTGTGTGCGGGTGAAGGTGACACGCTGTCATTGCTAGCTTAAAAGCACTGCATACGAACAACCTTTGGCAAGGGTGACTTTTTGAGCCAGCGCCTCCTCCCCCGACCGTGGTAGCTGTGAATAGTCGCTGTCAGGGTTGTCAGATAGGTGGGGTTTTATTAGCGCTTCCCCCTCTCCCTCTGCTTTCTACTCAAGATAAGAATCAGCAGAGTACACTCCTTATCCTAGTCTCTATGAAGACATCACTACTGTGAGCATGTTAACATATCACACACACAAGCTCGCTGGATCGTCATTCCTTCTTCCAGTGTGGCATTGTTTGCAGGCTTTACGTCAAAAATTACCTACCCATGATATATTTGTATATTAACTCAGGTATTTGGATACCTACAGGAAGGGAAAGGTCATTTTTCCCCATACAGTATAGTTTCTCCTACTAGCTCTCATTTTGTCAGAATTGTTGCTAAATGTATAACTTTGCAAAAAGTTACTACATAAAATTTGTGCTTTTTTTCAAAATACAGGGGTGTCCAAAGTGGGGCCGTTTGGGTCCCATGGATGTTTTTTGTTATTGGCCTGCAGCACTTCTGAAAAATATAACTTAAAAAGAAAACCAGAATTAAAAACCAACAATAGAAAAAAATGATTTTTTTTTTTTTTACAATAATGTCAAAATAAGTTAAATAATCTAACAAGAAATAGTTTGCTTGACATATTATCATTTTGGTAGCATAAAATATAAATATTAAAGGAACACAATTTTTTTTTTTTTTTTACATTTGTGATATTTTTGAAAACAATGACTAAAGTTGTCATTTTGGGAAAATTACTTTATTTTATGAGAAAATCAACAGATTATGGGAATAAAGTTATAATGAAAAGAAGAAAACCTACAGGAAGAAAGTTGAAATAGAAATGAACAAAACAGCTGTAATTTTACAAGAATCAAGTCAAAATGTTAAAACCAAAAAGTCGTATTCTAGTGAGAAAAAAATTGCAATTTCATAAGCATGAGCTGTAGAAAAAAAAGTATCAAATTGAAATATTATTTTAAGTCATAAAACAAGAAGGGGGACCGGAGGGTGTGTTCTAACTATCGTGGGATCACACTCCTCAGCCTTCCCGGTAAGGTCTATTCAGACTCTCTATTCAGAGTCTGTGTCTCTGGCAGTCACTGAGGCAAAAACTTGGTTATGGGAGGAGTTCGGAGAGGCCATGGAAAACGACTTCCGAATGGCTTCAAAGAGATTCTGGTCCACCATCCGCCGTCTCCGGCGGGGGAAGCAGTGCACAGTCAACACCGTGTATGGTGCGGACAGTGTGCTGCTGACCTCGACTCGAGATGTTGTGGACCGGTAGAGGGAATGCTTTGAAGACCTCTTCATTCCCACCGACACGTCTTCCCAGATGGAAGCAGTGCCTGGGGATTTTGAGTTGGGTTCCTCTAACTCTGGGGCTGATGTTACTGAGGTGGTCAAAAAGCTTCTTGGTGGCAAGGCCCCTGGGGTCTATGAGATTCGCCTGGAGTTCCTTAAGGCTCTGGATGCTGTGGGCGTGTTTTGGTTGACACGACTCTGCAGCATCGCGTGAACATCGGGGTCGGTGCCCCTGGACTGGCAAACCGGGTTGGTGGTCTAGCTTTTCAAGAAGGGGGACCGGAGGGTGTGTTCTAACTATCATGGGATTACACTCCTCAGCCTTACCGGTAAGGTCTATTCAGGGGTTCTGGAGAGGAGGATCTGCCAGATAGTCGAATCTCGGAGTCAGGAGGAGCGGTGTGGTTTTCGTCCTGGTCGTGGGACTGTGGACCAACTCTATACTCTCGGCAGGGTCCTTGAGGGTGCATGGGAGTTTGCCCAGCAGATCAGTTGATACTAATAATGTGCTTTTTAATTTCTATCACAAAGCTCAGATGCAGTTTGAAATATATATAACTTGTTAGCATAGCCGCATGTGTTGCTTTACAAAATATCAAAGTGGAGCCTTGCATTCTTTCATTTTTCACTGCGTCTCTCGCTGGAAAATCTTTGGACACCCCTGTTTTAACACTGTAGATCCTATCCTGTATGTAAAAATACCAACAGCATAGTATTGACTATTCCGTCTGTGCACACTCTTTAAGCAGAAATTGTCCATGCAACGTTTGTTCAAGGTCACTTGGGGGCTGCCAATCAAACGCTAGTGATTATTAGTAACATTAGCAGCATGGACCTGCAAGGGCACCAGTGTCGCAGGCTGTGCTGCATTCAAGGATTAGCGTGCTTTCAGGAATTGGCGCTGGCAATGTGTTTGTGTTAGCTCCGTATTTCCTCAGCTGATGGCTTTCAAGGCTACAATCAAAAATGGCCGCTCACGTTTAGCATGCTTGCTTTGTATGTGTGCGGTGGTGGAAGAACAAGGATGATGTCAAGGTGAGCGGCGGCCTCCAGCCATCTGCCACCCTAGCTCATCGTGCCGTATGTTCTGGTCCCCCTCGTTTGATCCCACCAAAGGTCCAACCAAGCTATCTGCGCTTCGGGAGTCGGTCGAGGACGCCTCGCTCCTCTTGTGTAGAAGCATGCAAGCTGCCCGCCTGGCTGGTTATCTTCCTGTGCAGCAAATGATTGAATGACAGCGCCTCGTCACCAAGCTCGTTTACACTCTTGACATGCTCACCCATCCAGACTTGTGTTCTTGCTCCCTAGAAACCGAGCTCGGTGCGAATCGACCAGCTGGACCGGGAGCAGTTCAACCCAGATGTCATCACCTTCCCCGTCATCGTTCATTTTGGGATTCGGCCCGCTCAGCTCAGCTATGCTGGAGACCCTCAGTAAGATGGGAGTTTTCTTGTTATGCCAAAATAATGTTGCAGTCAAGGTCGGTTTGGATTTTGTTGTCTGCTGTTACAAAAGGTGCACTTATACAACATTACATTTTGTCAAAGCATCTTCCTGCCGGAAAACCCAACCCTCGGGCTGAATTCATAACAAGATCTCTCTTTTTTCCCCCTAACCCAATTGACTAAAAATAAAAATATAAGGCATTCAGAAGATGCATTCAAAGATGCCCTGATGATATGTAGTATTCTCCACTGGTCAGTAGGTGTCAGTAAAGTTGCATTAATGAGACAGTTGCTGCAGTTGCTACCATAAGAAATAGTACAGAACAGGAAGTAAAAACAAGGAACTCTCCAAATGCCCCACGTCTACCTCTAGATCATGTCTTTTGTCTTGTTTACTTGTACATCTACTATAGGGGTGTCACGAGACACTCAGAGTTATTGAGAGTGAACCCTCTTTCTGCCTGTTTAGAGCCAGGAGACAAAAACCGACACGCATGCACATGCCAATATGTTGAGAAGGGAAGTAAATCGATTAATCCACTGATTTATGGGTGATAATTATCAATACCGGAGGCTTCTACTGGCCCATCCATATCGTTCACGCTTCAAAGCGTATATCTGGTCGCATCGGTTTATCGTTCTCAACACTAATATTGAGGCTGGCAAAATTATCAAGTTCGTTTTGATTTATTTTGTGATTAGTCAATTTGGGCTCAGTGCCCTTGAAGCTGCTCTTTTTTATGGAACGAGAAATTTTAATCTCTCGAGATCTCGTGACATCCCCTAGCCTGCTATTAGGTAATACTAGTGTAAAGGTGACTTTGGGGTGTTTTTTCATGTTTAGAGGGCTCTAAGCAATTTTAGAAGGTTATAATAGTAATAATATTAATAATGAATTTTATGTATGTTGCACGTTATATTTGGCAGGCAAATTTCAAAGTGCTACAGTCGTTTAAAACCCAGAATAAAACGGAACACAACAACAAAATACATAAAAGTTAAAATTATGAAAAGGCTTTCTGAAATAAAAATGTGTCTTGAGTAGAGTTTTGAAAGTTTCCACTGACTGTGGCACCCCTGGGTGGATAGGCAGGGCGTTCCACAGCCGTCCTGCTGCTGCCTGGGGACGTGAAGCAAGTGGTTGTTGGTGGAGCGCGGGCGTCTTGCAGGTTTGTGGGGAGCCAGCAGTTCTTTTAGGTACACTGCCGTGAACACACAGATAGGTCAGGAGACAGATTTTATATTCCAGGGTGCACAGTGGAGGTTACAGAGAATGGGGGTTATATGGTCGGTTTTGCTCACCCCCCATCAGGATTCTGACAGCACAGGTTTGAATTGTTTGGAGCCTTTGCAGGCACCTGCCGGAAATCCTGATGAGAAGTGCATTGTAGTGGTCCATCCTGGAGGATAAACAGTTTTTTTCTGCTCTAATCATGAACATATTACATTTATAAATAAGAATCCTATTTTGTGGAAATCCCCTTATCATGGTCAGGTCTGGAACCAATTAATGGAGAAATGGAGTACTTTATTACTGTACAGTCATTGTATGACTCGGCTATTCTGCGCATGTGTTTGTCAACCTCCCCGCCACGCACGCACACACATACGCACCCACCTCTCCTCTGAAGCTGTAACCCTAAAGGACATATTGTACATGGCACTGTACTGCCAAGATTTAACAATAGAAATACAGATTCTGTTCCAGGTGCAAACTGTACTGCACAGTGGACTTAGGATGGTGGCTGAATCACAGAAGTCTTTGATTATACATTCAGGACATCTTCTTATGGATAACAGAAAAGTGGTGTGAATTCAAATGTGTTTCATGGACACCGACATAAATGTCATCCGGCTGCGTTTTAGCTCCCAAACCACGCTCCTCCTCATTGACCTGTGGCCTCCCCCAACGCCGTCTCCCCTGCGTGCTGCACAGTGAGGAGGTTGAGAGAAGCGTTTGTGAAACAGAATTGATAGATTGGAAAAGGGAGTAGACGGCTGAGGAGACATGCGGCATGACATTTTTGCATGCGTCGTCACGGGTGCTGGGAATTTCCGTCGGGTGTCTCCAGCGCCGCTGCAGTTTATTTCCTGTACATAGTAATGGTGTGTGCACAGCAGCGGGCTGCAGGAGGGTATGGTGTACTGTGCTGCTGCATAATTAACAAAAGCGCGTATAAGATCATCAGAGCTGGCGTCCCATAGGAGTTGGGATGCGACGTCCAAAAATGGAGTAGGAATCTTCTTGAAAAGACAAACATGAGGAGGACTGTAAGCCCAGACTAAAACGTGCTCGTCCTCTCACTCATGTCCTCACCCTTCGCTGCTGCCCGCTGAGCACTTTCATCTCCTGCCGCCATGTCAAACTCCTCAAAGTGGCGCAGGCGACAAATTTATGGATGGACTGGGACGTCATTAGTGGATGCAAGAAGGATGTCGTAAGAGATTGGTGTTAAGACTTTTCCGCCGCTGCAAATGATATCTGTCAAGAGGACACGCGACGGCGGCATGTGTTAACTCAGGGCGTACTCACACTGTGCCAATCGTACCTTTAAAAAAAACCCTACCAAAACCTGACAGGAATATCATGGTTTTATGGAGTGTATCTGTAATTGCACCTGTAAAATGAATTGCAATGGAAGTGATTGTGTGTAGTTTGCAAACGCACGCAAAATTTCTGCTCCACAGATAGTCCTGACAAAGTACAGGAATTTTGGAAATCCAACAAAATGTGTCACGCTTGTTAATTAGTGTGGGAAGCTCCTTGAACGCCTTCTGTTTTGCTTTTCATCTATACCAACTGCAAAGCAAGAAACTAGGCTATAGTTATGAGCGATGGTCTTACACTTTTGATCAGCTGATAAACAGCCAATTTAAGATCGTTTTTTAAAAAATTACCTTTTCTAAGTGCTTATTGTCACACTCCCCTTTCCTGATTTTGCATATTGTAGCTCTACTTAAAACCTCATTAAGATCCAAATGTGCAAAAGGTCAATTCTAGCAATTTTTCAACTGGTCTTAAGATTTTGATCAGGAGTGTATAAACACAGAAAATTTAAATATCCTGAAAAGGTTGTTGTATTGCGGCAATTCAACTTAAAGGTGATTTTGACATATTATATAATCAAATAATATCAACATCAATATATTTCAAGTTTTTTTAATCTTTGGTGATCAGGTCTTGAAGCTCGGATTTGTGGTTTTGATAAGCTGAAAATCTTAATCAGCAAAGTTACAACAAAGAACGGCTCGAGATGTCAATTTGTCAATTTATATATAGTACATTTTCTTGTGTATGGGAACTTATGGCCCACCCTGTAGAATAAGCCTTCATTTGTCCCGTAATGGCAAAATTCAAATTTCACAGGAACAACACACTATAATAATCCAGGGTCCTAAATATCAAAATACATGCTGTACAGAATATACACCATGCTATGAAAAAAGAACATGAAGAAGTCTTTGAAAGTGAAAACAAATAATAAATGAAATATGCATGTGTGATTGGCATAATGATAAACAGTAAATATGAAAATCAACAACACATTACATACTTATGGTACTAGATATGCAACTATACATGCAAATCAGCATGTGGCACCAAACGACTTTTCATTGAGCGAGAGCTTATTTTCCTGTCACTCACACACACAAACCAGCAAACTTGCAAGTTAATAAAGAGGTTACTGTGCAGGCTTTTCAAGATAAACGAAGCAGCTCATCAAATGGAGCTCATCACTGGAAAGCAGCTTATAGTGCTAATGAATGCAGATGGTACCCCCAGGAGGACAGTGGTAGCTTCTCTGAGATGGACAGGAGGTTTTGAAACAGGTCTTGAACAAGGGACCTGTTGCGTCAAGGTTGTCTTCTATTTGGGTCAGTGCTACCTTAGTACAGTACAAAAAATTGGAACATATGTCAATAGAATTAGTGCGTTTGGTGTTAAATGTACATGCATGGGAGATTTTGTGGTGGTTCTCAACTGGTTTAGCTGTGGGATCCACCATCACCTTTCAATGACAAGAGATGAAACTTCAAACTTTGTAAATGTCTATATTTAAAGGGTGTGTCTAAAGGCCACTAACTTGATTGAATTCCCCCACACAATTTCAGCGGTGAGACGCTACCTCCCTCGTTATCGCACATCTTCTCCAGCAGATATCTGCAGTTGTGTGCTCCCTCTTGCTTGACAAAGTTCTCATGGTGTAGCAAACCAAGAGCACAAGCAAAAACGTGTGGTGCATTCACGGACATCGGGTCATTACCTAACTATTTTGTGCCCAAGCACACTTCCCAATGAAAACAGTCCTGGGTCGCAACCCGGTAGTTGAGAGTCACTGGTACAAACAATGGCTCAGACGTGCTTCTAATAATATGGGTGTCAGTGGGGGTGTGCAGGGGACGAGCAAGCATATGCAAATTAAGGTCGGGGTGCACTGAGAGCTCACCACATATCTTTGGAAAGGTCATTGATGCAGACTGGAGACACGCGGGCCTCCCAGGCTGAATATTCGTCTTCCTCCTCTCCGTCACTTTTTTCCGCTCAGGATGCTTCAGTGCGGAGGTGGCGGCGCGCTGATAATCGCCGCCGTAAAGCCGTCTTATTCCCTCGCCTCAGTCTCTAATGAAGTCCCCCGTATTAAAGCTCTATAATTCTTCTACTCCACCGCGACTCCGTGCCTCTTTTTTTCTGCCCCTCTCTATCTCGAAGTCTCTCACCCTTTCACTCTGTCCGATGGTCCAAGCCACACCACCTTCACTTGCCACCCCACCAATCATAATTGAATAATTCTGGCTAAATGAGGAGAAACTCTGCTGAATGGGAGCAGAACGGTCACACTCAGTGCATCAATCAGAAGGCCTGATTGAAAAGTGTGGGAGGAGGGGAGGGGTAGGGGCGAGCTCATGGTGGTCGGCGGGGTGGCTACATGTCACCTTGGCGATAACACCCGGCCTCTTTTCACATGCAAATGAGCGCAAAGACAATGAGGCTTTGTAGGAAATGAAAAAGAGGAGCGTGGCAAAGGCGTCTGGATAAAAGGCAGGTGAACTCCGAGCAACTCTGCGTTCAGACTTGGTGGCTTGCTCAAATGCGGCCATATCAGTCGGCAGCTTAGTATCGGGCTTACAACGGATGGAATACTGATGTGTGGTTCTCCTCCCTTCCATCCCCGGCCAGGTACCAAAAGCTATGGAAGAGCTACGTGAAACTGCGCCACCTGCTGGCCAACAGCCCCAAGGTCAAGCAACTGGAAAAGCAGAAGCTGACGCAGAGAGAGGTGAGCACAGGAAAGACGCTTGGAATTTGGGCCGTCCAATTTTCTTGCTCCCAATGCAATTCCATATTCTACCCGTTAGCGTCGTCCAATACTGATATTTATCCCACCTCTGCACAAATCATACATACTTTTATTACTGATTCTGTAGGGTGGGATGTTCATATTACTCAGTCGGCAACGGTAGGTATTTAAACCCAACACCGACATTATTATTGTTTTCCCCCAATGATTTCATTTTTCTTCTTAGTGGTTTTCTTCTGGTAGGTAGAACTTCATCCCCATAATATTTTGACTTTATTCTCATAACATTATAGCTTCTTCTGCTGAACAATTAAAAAAAAAAAGTTTCTCTTAATAGAATGTAAAAAAAATCTTAATTTTTGGGGGGTGATCCACTTTTTCCACTATTTCCACTTTTGCTGTTTTTTCATTTTTAGTTTTCTTGTTAAATTATATTCTTTAGAATTTGCCACAGGCCAATTTAAAAAAATGCCCCTTTTATTTTAGATGCAGGCTAATATACTGTACTGTAAGTATAGGATCAGGGCACCCCTACTTGTAGTATTGGTTGTTTTGAGGCGAATAAGAAACACTCAATCACAGGTAAAAACAACCTTTCTCCCTGAATGAGGAAACAAAGCAACCCTTTTTTGTGTGTAATATTTTTATGTATAGCCAAAATCTTCTACTCCTGAACCGCTGTACACAAGAATATGAAAATGTTGCCTATGTATGTATGTGCTGTGCTAAGTAGTTGGCCATTTGTGTATTCATCCATCCATCCATCCATCCATTTTCTTCCGCTTATCCAAGGTCGGGTCGCGGGGGCAGCAACCTAAGCAGGGAAGCCCAGAGGTCCCTCTCCCCGGCCACTTCTTCCAGCTCTTCCCAATGGATGCTGAGGCATTCCGAGGCCAGCTGAGAGACATAGTCTCTCCAACGTGTCCTGGGTCTTCCCAGAGGCCTCTTACCGGTTGGACGTGCCCTGAACACCTCCCCAGGAAGGCGTTCGGGAGGCATCCTAACCAGATGCCCGAGCCACCTCATCTGACTTCTCTCAATGCGAAGGAGCAGCGGTTCTACTCCGAATCACTCCCGGAAGACAGTGCTTCTCACCCTATCTCTAAGGGAGAGCCCAGCCACCCTGCGGAGAAAAATCATTTCGGCCGCTTGTACCCGCGATCTTGTCCTTTCGGTCACTACCCAAAGCTCATGATCATAGGTGAGGGTAGGAACGTAGATCGACCGATAAATTGAGAGCCGGTTCACTCAGCTGCGAACCGATCCAGTGAGAGTTAAAGGTCATTGCTCGATGAAGCCAACAGGACCACATTATCTGCAAAAAGCAGATAATGTGGTCCTGTTTGGTGGCCGCAATCCTGCGGCCACCAAACTGAAACCCCTCAACGCCCTGGCTGCGCCTAAAAATTCTGTCCATGAAAGTAGTGAACAGAATCTGTGACAAAGGCCAGCCCTGGCGGAGTCCAACCCTCACTGGAAACGGGTCTGACTTATTGCCGGCAAAGCGAACCAAACTCACCGGTCATACAGGGAACGAACCGCCTGGATTAGGTGGTCCGATACCCCATATTCCCGGAGCACTCACCACATTATTCCCCGAGGAACACGGTCGGATGCCTTCTCCAAGTCCACAAAACACATGTAGACTGGTTGGGCAAACACCCATGCACCCTCAAGGGCCCTGCCGAGAGTATGAAGTTGGTCCACAGTTCCACGACCAGGACAAAAACCACACTGCTCCTCCTGAATCCAAGATTTGACTATACGGTGGATTCTCCTCTCCAGAACCCCTGAATAGACCTTACCGGGAAGGCTGAGGAGTGTGATCCCACGATAGTTAGAACACACCCTCCGCTCCCCCTTCTTGAAAAGCTGGACCACCAACCCGTTCTGCCAGTCCAAGGGCACCAACCCCGACGTCCACGCAATGTTGTAGAGTCGTGTCTGCAACATTGCATCCAGCAGCATCCAGCATCCAGGGCCTTAAGGAACTCCGGGCGGATCTCATCCACCCCCGGGGCCTTGCCACCAAGAAGCTTTTTGACCACCTCGGTAACATCAGCCCCAGAGTTAGGGGAACCCGCCTCAGAGTCCCCAGGCACTGCTTCAATGTTGGAAGGCGTGTTGGTGCGATTGAGGAGGTCTTCAAAGTATTCCCTCCACCTGTCCACAACATCTCGAGTCGAGTTCAGCAGCACACCGTCCCCACCATACACGGTGTTGACTGTGCACTGCTTCCCCCGCCGGAGACGGCGGATGGTGGACCAGAATCTCTTCGAAGCCATCCGGAAGTCGTTTTCCATGGGCTCTCCGAACTCCCATATCCGGGTTTTTTGCCTCAGCGACTGCCAGGGCTGCAGACCACTTGGCCTTCCGGTACCTGTCAGCTGCCTCCAAAGTCCCATGGGCCAAGACGGCTTGATAGGACTCTTTCTCCAGCTTGACGGCATCCCTTACCACTGGTGTCCACCAACGGGTTTTTTGATTACCGCAGCTCCGATCGGCCGCATCGACAATGGAGTCACGAAACATCGCCCACTCTGATTCAATGTCCGCTGCCTCCCTTGGAACATGGTCAAAGCTCTCCCGTAGGTGAGAGTTGAAACTCCTTCTGACAGGGGACTCTGCAAGGCGTTCGCAGCAGACCCTCACAATGCGTTTGGGTCTGCCAGGTCTGACCGGCATCCTCCCCCACCATCGGAACCAACTCACCACCAGGTGGTGATCAGTTGACAGCTCCGCCCCTCTCCTCACCTGAGTGTCCAAAACATGTGGTCGCAAGTCCGACGACACCGCTCAGGGCCTGGCTCCAGAGGGGGGCCCCGGTGTCCCGCGTCCGGGCGAGGGAAAACGAAGTTCAATTGTGTTATTCATCATCACGGTCTCTTGAGCCATTCTCTGTCTGCTCCCTCCCCTAGGACCTGTTTGTCATGGGTGACCCTACCAGGGGCATGACAGCCCCCGACAACTTAGCTCCTAGGATCATTGGGACACGCAAACTCCTCCACCCCGATAAGGTGGTGACTCAGGGAGGAGGCCATTTGTGTAATATTATAAAACTTTGAGGACATACCCTGTGTGATAGTTTGCCATAATTTACACTTATGAGTGTACAGCTTCAAATGAACAAGGATGCTCTGTATATAAATTCAACATTTTATCTTGTATTTAAACACAAACAACCTACAGCACTCGAGCGCATCTCGTCGCTTTTCAACGAATTGTTGTTGCTCTCTTTTAATCCCACTTCATTCTCATTCAGCGTGCGACGGGGCTAAGTGCTTGTGCATATTGCATATCTTTTACGTCAGCCTTGAGCGTGGTCTTTAGCAGCAGTGGGGAGGAAAAAGTAGTAGTAGTGGTATTAGTTCAGGTAATGTGCATGGACTCCATCCACCCTCTCCTCCCCCTGCACGTACACTTACTACTCCTCTCTGGTTGACACCAATAAGGAACAAGGAGTTGGACTCAATTAGCAGGTTTCCCAGGTAGCTCTTGGTGGCCAACCGGGCCTTCCTGTCCTGACTGTCAGCATGCGCTGCAGCAATTACACAAGCGGGAACATTCTCTACATGCTCACTGGAACACATGTCGCCTCCTTCAGGTGTGTTACTTAGTTCTATTGTGTTTATTTCTTCAGCGTGAAGTCGTCAACACATCATTGAGGCAGCTTCCAGCGCTCCTGTTTTATCTTCTTCTCTTTATTGTCTCATCTCTCATTTGAATAAGTATCGCATCCGCGGTTTCTATCAGATCGGCGTGTTTGGGATTTTCTCTGATGTTTCTCTCCGCAGATTAGTTTTTGTCTGGAAGTTTGTGCTTCAATCGTGCCACACAGGAAGTACTTTGGTTGTTATGACAGGATTTACTTTTAAAAGACTTCTGTGGCGACCCTGTGTATGGTTGTGTAGAACCTAGGCACGACAATTGTCACAGTCGGTACACAAATACAAATGAACATCAATTAGCGCCCAACACTCACAATTATGGGCCATACCACCATACTCGGCCGCCGGAAAATCCACAGAGCGCCGCACGCAGGCACGCAGGCACTCCTCCCAGCCGGAGGGTGTGTTCTAACTATCATGGGACTACAGTCCTCAGCCTTCCCGGTAAGGTCTATTCAGGGGTTCTGGAGAGGAGGATCGCCAGATAGTCGAATCTCGGAGTCAGGAGGAGCAGTGTGGTTTTCGTCCTGGTCGTGGGACTGTGGACCAACTCTATACTCTTGGCAGGGTCCTTGAGGGTGCATGGGTGTTTGCCCAACCAGTCTACATGTGTTTTGTGGACTTGGAGAAGGCATTTGACCGTGTTCCTCGGGAAATACTGTGGGGAGTGCTCCGGGAATATGGAGTATCGGACCACCTAATCCAGGCGGTTCGTTCCCTGTATGACCGGTGTCAGAGATTGGTTCGCATTGCCGGTAATAAGTCTGACCCGTTTCCAGTGAGAGTTGGACTCCGCCAAAGCTGCCCTATGTCACAGATTCTGTTCATTACTTTCATGGACAGAATTTCTAGGCGCAGCCAGGGCGTTGAGGGGTTGCAGTTTGGTGGCAACAGGATTGGGTCTGGGCTTTTTGCAGATGATGTGGTCCTGCTGGCTTCATCGAGCAGTGACCTTCAACTCTCACTGGATCGGTTCGCAGCTGAATGTGAAGCGGCTGGGATGAGAATCAACACCAGGAAAAAGGTGGAGTGCCATCTCCGGGTCGGGGATGAGGTTTTGCCTCAAGTGGAGGAGTTTAAATACCTCCGAGTCTTGTTCACAAGTGAGGGAAGAATGGAACATGGGAAGATGGACAGGCGGATTGGTGCAGAGTCTGCAGTGATGCAGACTCTGCACCATCTATCTTTTCACACTCTCTTATTTTAGTTTTACACTTGCCTATACATATATGATAGCCAATATACTTCATATTTGATATGCTAATCGCTGATGTACTTTGCTGTTAGGGGAAACTGGTATTCTCTCTTATAGACCCCTTTCAACAGATGTCTGTCCTTTCTGGGATGAAAACACAAACAGTCCTTACAATCCTCTCTGTGAAACAATTCAAATATTGTGTGATGTTGATATGCTATGTGCAGATACGTGCAGAATATTTGCTATGCCACTTGAGAAACACAATGTGAATGCAGACGGGCTCTGTTTTGACTCATTGGGTAAGGTTGGAATTTTCAGATTGTCAAGGTGAAGGACAGCTCCATAGGTGGCTCATGTTCTCGTGTGAAAAGGTCTTTCTGATGTGTATAAAAGAGGGAGTCGGAAAATAAATGAGGCGAGACATTTCACCAAAGCTCTGCTGAAGTGTGTATTTGCCCTGAGACTCAGTATTTGGCCTGAGTGTTTCCTTTCACCAGTGAAAACGAACGTGCGTGTTTTGAGAAGAGCAAAACGCAACCACCATAGCCTGCGATTGACTGGTGAACAGGCTTGGTGAGGCACCATAAAGTTACAGTGGGTTTATCTGGAGCCTATTGAGCCTTGCAAAATTTTTTTACAGGGGTGTTCAAACTTTCCCGTGAGGGCCACTTAGTGAAAAATGAAAGGATGTGACTTTGCCACTTTGATATTTTGAGAAGAAGCGCGAAGCTAAAAAAAAAAAACTGCATCTCGTCTTTGTGATAGGGGAAAAAAGCATATTAATTCTAGCTTTGGTCTTTTCTATTGTATGCTGTTTTGTTTTTTAATTTTGCAAATATTCAAACTTCATTCTTAAATAATCTTTCTAAATTTTCTCCTTGTCTTCCCATATTGTAACGTTTCCTTGAATCTCATTTTGCAGAACTGATAAAATGTTGGTTTTCTTTCTTTCTTGTGACTTTTTTTATGACTTAAATATTGTGGAGTTGTGTCTGTGGTAGGAGCCAAGGAGTAGCGTTACAGCTGATGTAATAATATTTCTACTTTATGCTACTAAAATGGCTTAATTTTTTGCATTATGTGTATTCTTTTTTTCTTATTAGCTTTTTCTCTTAATCTTGTGTCTTTATTCCCTTTAAATTACAGCTGTTTTTTCCATTTGTGTGGTTATTATAGTTGTCTTTGTAGATTTTTTTTCTCGTAATTTTTACTTTACAATACCTCCATAATATTTTGATTTTATTCTTTTAAAGTTAGTTTTTTGAGGTTCTTTCATTTATCTATTTTACTATTTGTTTTCTTTTTGTAAATGTTCTTCTTGTAATTTTGACTTCATTCGCATAATAGTACGTGCGTTTCAAATTTTACCGCACTGTAATCAAATCATCCAAACATGCTTCATACATTAAATATGTCTCAGACTGAAAATACTTATACTTATAATACATACATGTTTATTTTACCAGAAAGAGATCATTGAACGGTGACCAGAAATCTGCATGACTCTGCCTCCTCTCTAAAAAGAATAGTAATACTACTACTTTTAATAAAAAGGTTTTCATGGCACCCTCCTTGACCATGCACCATAAAGTTATTCACATTCACACAGACACACATGCACAGTGAACAGATTGTGTGTGTGTGTGTGTGTGGGTGCACGTGTACGTGGTGACGGTGTGGGTGAGCGTGTTCACTTTGATGCGCAGTTCAAAGTAGGATGGCATTATTTATTCATGCCTTTGTTGTTCTTATTTCCTCTGTGAGGCAAAAATTCCTGGCGTTCCATTTGAGGTGGATCGCAACTCACCGGGAGTTGACTGTGAATGTAACACACACACACACACATATGCTGACATGATGGTGTATGCACATTGGCGTGATAGCGTTGGATTTCTTTTTTTGTACGTTTGTCAATTGTCACACTTAAATGTTTCAGAATGTTTCACATCTAAATATTACTCAATGGCAACACAACTGAACACAAAATGCAGCATTTAAATGAAACTTTTTATTACTCAGTGGAAAAAAATCCAACCTGCATGGCCTTGTGTGAAAAAGTGAAATTAACATCTTTCAGTATGGAAATTGTTAAAAAAATTAGAAACACAGTGAGTCATTAGCCACAAAGGGCGAAAATATGGAACACCTGTGACAGGAGTGGCCAGAATTTGCTTTTATTCATTAACTTTAATTAACTAACTCATTCAAGAGGTCTCAAAAGACCCCACAACAACATCCTAAGAACATTAGGCCTCACCTGCCTCAGTTAAGGTCAGTATTCATGACTCTGCCATAAGAAAGACACTGGGCAAAAAATTGGACAAAAACAACATTAAGGCTTGTCTCAGTTTTGTCAGAAAATCTTGATAATCTACAAGACCTTCGGCAAAGTACTCTGTGGTCTAACAAGAAAAAAGCTTTATGGAAGTACCATTATATCTGGCGTAAATGTTTTCAAATTTCAGAAAAACATCATACAAACAGTAAAATATAGGGGTGGTAGTGTCATGACCTGGGCCCGTTTTGCTGCTTTAGGACGTTGAAGACTTGCTGTGATAATTGGAACCACAAATTCTGCTGTCTACCAAAATGTCTTGAAGGAGAATGTCCAGCCATCTGTTGGAGTTCTGCAGCAGGACAATGATCCAAAACACACCAGCAAATCCACCTCTGAATGGCCGAAGAAAAACAAACAAACAAGACAAGTTACGGGTGAAATTACTTTTTTTCACAGGTCCATGTAATTTGGATTTTTTTTCTCCCTTTAATAATAAAAGGTTTCATTTAAAAACTACATTTTGTCCCTGGGACCTGCTTGGTTTTTCAAGACAGGCACGAGCTGACCCATGGTGGCACCTCAATTATCTGGAACATGCCTGTCCACGTGTGTCACATATCTGGCATGTAGCATCTGGAATGAAAGGGGTCGAGGGAGGGTACACGGGAATGGAGCGTGTATTCCAAGGATGGGTGCTGTCCCTGCCGGCTTCGTTGTGGTTTATCAATAATTGACCGGCTGCTTGTTTGGCAGGAAGCGCTTCAGAAGATCCGTCAGAAGAACACGATGCGCCGCGAGGTGACAGTGGAACTCAGCAGCCAAGGATTCTGGAAGACGGGCATCCGCTCAGACGTCTGTCAGGTAACTCTGATGCATGCCAACGTCACACTTCAGACTTGTACTGGCTACTGATGATGAGTAAGAATTATAGTCACTATGTTCTACGTCTGGGGTGTCCAAACATTTCACCCAGGGACTGCATAAAAAGTATGCAGGGGGACAATTTTGATACATTTTTGCATTAAAAAAGCAAAAACCAATCCAATGTAGGTCATATTTATCCTTAGTAGAACAAAACATCAACATCTAAGCAAATTAAGGACAGAAATGAATGAATTTTACTGTTAAATATGCACAAGCGTGGAACAATAATGGACCCTAGTCCACACATTTGACACTCCTATACTATACTATTGCAAACAAGACTCAAATATATGTATGTACAGGCTAATAGACTGTATGTAATATTCATCCAAGCAGCGAGTAGCTCAGTGACACTGAGACAAGACCCAAGCTGGGGTTCCCTGCACAGCCACCTCCGGTGTTGCCACATGTTGCGTCAGGCCCTACACTCAATATGTGCATTGCTAAAGTGGACTCCCTGCAGAGCTTTTCCGCAAACCTTGCCCTTTATTAAAGCTAAGCCATGTCTCACACTCGACACTTTTGTTTACATACACTATATAACTGCGTTTGGCAAGAGCGTTTAAGTCCTTCATGCACATGCTGGCAGCAAAGTAGACCCCAATCCACTCTTTATCTCCATGTGGTCTTTATGTTTAGCACGGGAATTACTGCTGTAACAAATCAAGATTTAGGAGGCGATTGCATTGATTACATTACATTGAGTCATATTTAAGTTACCAAAATACTGCACATCCATATATTTTCTATACCATTTGTTCTCATTGGTTAGACCTCAGGTTGAGAGGAGGGCTACAACCTGGACTGGTAAACAGTTAATCTCAGGGCACATGTACAATTTAGAAGGTCTAATTAGCCTGAAGTGTTTGTTTTTAAGACGTGGCAGGAAAGTGGAGTACTTTACACAATCACAAGGTGCTAATTGTGTTGCCTGAGGAACCTCATTCCTTTCACTTTACAAAGTGCTAAATTTACCTGTGTGGTGAACCTCACTTTATTGACTTCATGCAGTGCAAAGTGCTAACTTCACAGCCTGGAGAAGCTCACTCCATTCACATACGTAGTCACAAAATTCTAAGTTCACAAGCCTGGGGAACCTCCCTCCATTCACTTTAAGCAGTCACAGGGTGCTAACTTCACAGTCTAGGAAACCACTCTTCATGCACTCTAAGGAGTCAAAA
The DNA here is from genome assembly GCA_024372805.1 of Oostethus manadensis. Lineage (NCBI taxonomy): Eukaryota > Metazoa > Chordata > Actinopteri > Syngnathiformes > Syngnathidae > Oostethus > Oostethus manadensis. The sequence continues at coordinate 536,228 of QODF01000145.1, read as the reverse complement.
GGTACTAACTTCATTAGCCTGGGGAACGTTACTCTACCGACTTCATGCTGTCACAAGATTGTAACCCCACAGCATTGGAGAACCTCAGTCCATTCACTTTAAGCAGACACAAGGTGCTAACTTTACGGTCTGCGGAACCACACTCCGTTCACTGGCTATCTTAGCTTAAAATTAAAATTGTCTGATAATTTTTATATGCCGGTATACCAGTAAAAATTCTTCCAATGAGATGATTTCCCTTTGACTGCATGTTGAGGCGCACTGTATTGACACATAGGCACCTCGTGTACCACAGCATGGTACACGAGCAGAGGGAACAACAAAATCAACAACAACCTGCGATCTCAGGCGAGTGACAGAGTGCAGCAATGTGTCTAAGCACACAACAGTAGTTATTGCATGTTAATACGGTTCAAAATCTTCCTTTGCTACCTCAGAATTAAGGCATAAATCTTTGCTACCCCAATATTAAGGCATTAATATATTCACAGGTAAAACTTACAGGGCATAAAAGGCGATTTTGTTCAAATGCATCAAGTTTTAACGGAAGTAATCGATTAGAAATTCATTCTACAGCACTTTATCATGTTTTGACTAAGCAATTTGGATGAAAAGAAACCCTAGCAGACGAACTTGTATTGTCCGACGCACTCGGAATGATCGGGATCGCTCGGCAATTTCTGACGCGGTGATGTCAAATCTGCCACGGACGAATGCGTACCATGCAGGGCACACAATCACAGCATGCTTTTATTGTGCTTGGAACTTTCTTTATGTTCACGTGGTTTCATCCGATTTGGCGACAAATGCTTCTGGTTCAAATTTCTCCTCCCTTGCCATGACTGGAGAATAGTCAGAACAACACATTGATATTGTCCCAAGTGTTTGTGGAGCACAGCGCTTGTCACATTGACACCTAAAAATAAAAAATAAATAAATTAGTAAATGAATATGCTTGGAATGAATAGAAAATCTGCAAGCTTTCAAAAAAGGAGCTAGTAATAACATGGACTGGTAACGATAGCTTATAGATGTTAGCGTTTGTTTTGCTAGACTTACTGAATTACTACTGAATTATGTACACGTACCGTATGTGTCTGTAAACAAAAAAAGATGGCAACTTGCCAGTCATTGTTTCCTGCACGTTCAGGCCGATCATCTTCGTCCTCAACATTGTCACTGGAAACGTCTTCATCCTCGTGTTCCTGGTGCACGACTGCCTCAAACATATAAAGTTGAACCTCCAAATGCGACTTGCTATGACCAAAAACATCCTTGAACTCACTCCTCCCTTATCACTCGATTCCATGTTGACTGCCTCAGCTGATTCTGACTTGTAGCAGATATGAGTAATTACCTTAAAGTTCCTGTGGCCGCTATTTTCACATTTCTGAATTTTTTTTCAAAAACATTGGCATTTAAAAAACCCCTTTCTGTGCTCTTTAACAACTGCCTTTGATAGTATTTGTCTCATAGACTGCATGATTTGGTCATTGTGACATCATTTTGAGAGCATAATTTGCTGCTGTTGTGGAAACACTGCCTTCTCTCACATCATTCAATATACTATGTCTATGGTGTAGTGGAAGTAGCGGCAGGCAGACACAGTAGTACACGCGGGAGACATCTTGGCAGAAAATGCACACACTTGCACAATGTTTACAGCCAAAGCTTCACAACAGATTGTGTTAAGGAGAAATTGCACTGCCTCTCCACCATCCTTGGACTATTGACCAACCCTGCGGCACGTCCTACATTACATGTGATGTTAGACGATATGTGATATTATGCAGTGTGATGTGTTATCAGAATCAGAAATTGAGATTTGAACAATATCAGATATTGGCCGAAATGCCAATATCCAAATAATATATAAATTAGTTGGACCGCCTTTCAACTTAACTCTGTTTCTACGATGGCTAGTTTTGCGTGCCGCAAACAAAAATCTGTCAAATTGGCCGGATATGTGGAATAGAATGGATTCGTCTGCTTTCTCTCTTCCACTGTATTGTTTAGCGATGGTTCCGCCCGTCAGCTGTAATGAAATAATTGGCACCCCGGTCGCATGTGGCCCTCTTTTGCCAGTGTGCATGCAGCGCCCATCGCCTACAGCTGATGCTCACATTTGGAGAGGCATGACAGAAAGTTCTACTCTCATAAGCCAGACCTCTCTTGCAGCAAGGTCCAGCAAAGAGGATCCGGTCCATAATTGCCACCCAATTATATTTGCTTCAAGCTGGACTGCTGCGACTAATTGGTTCATGAATAATTTCAGGCCGAAAGTGCGGCACTACCACTCTGCGCCACGTGTTATGACGTCGAAAGATGGCGTCTGATCTGCCCCCTCAAACTATTTTTTCATTCTGAAAAGCAATTCAGAATAAAATGGGCCTTCCCATGATTGACATAGCTTGACAGCGGCAAGGTTCTTTCACTTGAAAGGCGCGAGCCAAGATATGGCCTTCACTTTGGAGGCAGAGATGGGGAATATTCACTGCTGTTGTCCTCCGCTGTCCTTCATCGGTGTATGTGAAGGCTACTAGGCATTCACAGAAATGTGAAGGAAAAATAGATAATAATAATAATGGATTCGATTTTCTAGCGTTTTTCAAAGCACCCAAAGCGCCTCGCAACGAACTGAACTCATTATTCACCAGTCATGCACTTGTGGTGGTAATCTACATCTGTATCCACAGCTGCCCTGGGGTTTCTGGCAGAAACGTGGCTGCCATTGGCGCCTACGGCGTCTCTGACCACCACCATTCATTCAGTCAAATTCATACACCAGTGGGGGGCAGCACTAGAGGCAAGGTGGAAGAAGTTTCTTGCCCAGGGACACAACAGTGACTGGGTTGAACTACCAATTTCTGTACGACCTGCTCTGCCTCCCGAGCCACTGCCGCCAGAAAATTGAGGCTTGTTTAGTCCTCTGAAATGGAGGGAACCCCTGCTGACAGCCTCTGATAGTCCAATTGAGGCTTGCTGGGCGTTTAGCTTGCATATTTTACATTTGTCAATTTTACATTCATCCACGTTGTGCTAAGGCAGTGGTTCTCGGGTATTTTTTGTCATGCCCTCACTGGGGAACAGAAATGTTTTCGCAATTTGAAATACTATTGAGAAAAAGGTAATACTATCCTAACTATATTCAAGCGTCAAATTGAATGGTGGATACAACACATTCATACATGTTGACAGGTCAGCACTAATATTGAGTTCTTCCTGCCTCTCAGGCCCCCCAAACCCCAGTTCACTGCAGTTCCCCGGGGGGGGGGCACTATTTGAGAAGGACTGTGTTAAGGGCATCCACAATAATAAACATGTGTTCTATCAAAAAGGAGAATTATGTTTTTTCACAGGTAATCTTTGAGGTCGTTCCGTTGTGCAGATGTACCTAGCCTGGGATGTCTGACAATGGTGTAGTGCATTCACCCTTGTCATTTTGAGCGTAGGTGCTTTTGCTCTACTCGTACAGTTCGACTGGTCAAACGAGAACGCTACGTGAACGAAAGACACCTGCCAACGTTAAAATGACAGTGTAAAACGCACAGAATTGACAAACCTGTGAGAAAATGCTAAGATTTAAGATCCATTCTTAGTAACCAACGTATTTAACGGAAGCTGCACAGTCAAGTCCTTACTTTCTGTATATGATCTTTACTGCACAGCATTTGGATGTATGACAAAAACACCAGTGTGAACGTGAAACCAATCGCACTAAAAGTATCTTTTCTGTATTTCTTTTACTCCGGGCCAGATTACCAAACCACAAGTATCAACGCAGTCTAAAAGAACGAAGTCAAGGTAGAAATCCTGCCATGCATCATGTGCTTGTGCTTGTGTTTGTGTGACTTGTGTACAGTGCGGAGGAATAAATGCCAGTGCTGTGGGATTCCAAAAAAGTGACAAACTAAACCAATAAAAGCCTGTTTAAGCCTGTCTTGATCTTCTGTTTGCGTCACCGAGATGATGCCGGCAGGCTGGATCTACTGGACCAGAACCGAACTTAGCTGCCTTTGTGACAAACAGTCCCAGTCAGTCAGCAATCAGCACAGATGAGGAGCAGGAGACTACTCTGCCTTTGCTAATTGGCTGTTTAGCAATTCCAGAGTAGTGTGTCATCGCAGGGGCCCCCGTGACGGCCCCCGTGACGGCCCCCGGGCTCCTTGTCAACACCTCTGGAAGCCGCCGGTCTCGCCCTGCCCTGTAGCGCTAATTAAAAAGCGGACGCTCGGCTCGTGTCTCATGTGTTAGCTCGGGGGTTAATGCGTTGCAAACCGCCTTTGCCATCTTTGTGGCTTTGGGCCGCCACCGTGTGAACCGCCGCTAATGACGGAGCCTCTTTCGCCGACCGCCGGCTGTTTTCCAGCCCGTCGTTCTTCTCACTTTCTCTCTGCACCAGCTTCTTTTTATTTAACACCGCCAGGCTCAGCTGTCGGTGTTTGTGTGAGAGTAAGTGTGTCAACATGTGCGAAATGGGCTTCGATTCCACCGTCCCGCCCCAAAAGTGAATTTCACTCCTGTCCATCATGCTTGCTCATGTTGCAGCTATTGGGTTTGTGATTATTTCATCTATTCGTTGCCTATCACCTCTTAATAAATAATGACTGGCTGATTGATTTCTCCCTCCGCCCCCGCCCCCGCCCCCTCCTTTTCCTATCAACCCTCACACTTTTTTTCTGACGATCTCATCACACACTCGCATCCAACATGTTCTCTCATACTCTCATATTAGACATGAGTCTCACTCAGGCTCCCCCCCCCTCTGTGAGCCTTCTTCACCATTCTCTTTGTGCTCCCACAGCACGCCATGATGCTGCCCGTCCTTACCCATCATGTCCGCTACCACCAGTGCCTCATGCACCTGGACAAGCTCATCGGCTACGTCTTCAAGGAGCGCTGCCTCCTGCAGGTAACACACCCCCACTCATTTCAAAGCAAAGACACAGGCTCAGATTTGGACCCCACAACAAAGCTGTAACAACACGATCTGTGGTGATTCACAATGGACCTGGATCACAACCTGGTAGAAATTCATGATGTTGTCCAGTTCCAGTAGAAAGAACAAACAAGAAAACAATGCTGACCATGTACACCTTGACCTAAACCTGCAGATCTTTCTGTAAATGGCATTAATAATCTTATTTTCAACTGTACCTACCGCATTTGTCCAGAAGCGTTTGCAGTGGGTTTAGAAAGTCCCAACATCATAGCGATCTAACATCTTATTTGTTATGTATCGTGTAGAACAAAAACTACAGACCCACCAGTATGATGGTTAATGTTTGTGGTAAAAGGCAGTATGTTAGCATGTATGAACTTGAGGTTGTGCACCAACAAATATGCACATTAGCACTCGGTAATGTCATTAAAACTTACCTTTATGCATTCCCACATAGTATCAGCATTTGGGACCAAATATGAGGTGAAAGGTACACCCTGGACCGGTCGCCAGTCAATCACAGGGGCATATAGACAAACAAACATTCTCACTTTAATGGACAATTTAGAGTCACCAATTAACCTAACATGCATGGTTTTGGGATGTGGGAGGAAACCGGAGTACCCGGAGAAAACCCACGCACGCACGGGGAGAACATGCAAACTCCACACAGAGATGCCCAACAGAGATTCGAACCCTGAACCTCTTGACTGTGAGGCCAATGTGCTACCCACTCATCTACTATGCGCCCCCACACAACAAACAAATATACATGCAAAATCTATGGAATTTATAACTGTATATTGTTTTTTAAATAAATAATGGCTTTTCAAAAAATATATATAAATTTACATAAATGTCAATGTAGTAGTAATGTAATGTAGTTATTTATGTAGTTATTTACAAATGTATAATTTTTTTAAGTGTTATTTGCGGGGGGGAGTTGCTGACCTCTGCTATATAACAAGAGTGCTGCTATGTTTTTACATGCTGGTTGCTGCCAAGTTTGGAACTGATCTCTCCTGTCTGATATCATTCATGGGCTGGCTGTCCCGCCAGTTGAATAACCCCGATCTCGACTTTGGCTCGCGTCCTGCACAGAATCGGTGTGAGTACAATCCGAGAGGGACTTTGGGTTTAGATAAAGTCAGACAGCCGAAGAGGCAAGAGTGATATGACACTGTGCCACCGCTGTATTATTAAGGCTGGCATAGTTAATAACTCCCTGCACTGACCAACAAGACAGAGCCCTGTGATGGTTGGAGGCAGCCTGCCTGTGGTGAGATCTGGGTTGTGTGCACACGTCTGGGGAGGTAGCCATAGCTCCTCATTATCGGGCCCCGCTCTCTTGCCTCTGTAGGGACAGTTCAGGCAGGAAGAGCGGCAAGGGGATCACTTAAGGTAGCCGGCGCCTACCCAAGTCACATCTTTGCTGCTGGCATCCCTGGTCCGCTGTGAGTAGCAGTGACAATTGTCCAGGACTCAAGCTGAAATCTCCTTGGAAATGCCAGCTACTGCTGTGTCAGGGCCTGGAACTGTGTCCTGCCCCCAGCTAGACTGAGGAAGTGCCATGAGCGAGGTATTAGAACACATTGTGCAGTGTGGTGTAGATGCATTATTATCAAAAACTGAAACATCTCTTTGTAATTGTGTTTCTCCTGCTTGGGTTGAAATGCTGGAATTTGCACATATTAATCCGGCATTTGTCATCAGTGCAATTGTGAGGTGACACATAATAGGCCACAGAAAGTAAACGCTGACCTGCTGAGAGGCTAGCCGCTGGCTGACAAGCGTTCTTTCATGTATGACATCACCTTTTTTTCCTTTCTCTCAGCAATTACCAAAGTAATGGAACCTCTAGAGTTCATGCCCAATTCTGGAGGGGTACCAGTACGCCATAATGGTACAGTAAGGCACCAAAATGCAACACATAAAACTGCTACTAAAATGACGTTACTTTTCCTCAATTTTACGTTCTTATTCTTGTAAAATTACGTCTATTTCCCAGTTAATTACTTAATTTTTTTCTTGTAAAATTAATGCAGATTTTTTCTATTTTTACTAATGTTTTTGTTAACGTTTTTTTCCTTGTTAAATTATACTTCTAGAATGTGCGGCTGGCTACAAATGGCCCCTGGGCTGCGCTTTGAACAATCCTGAAGTGTACTATAACGTCCATGTCCTGTCACTCGCTCATTGTGTACCGAGTGGAAACGTGGGACATATATACCGTACCAAATGTTCCCGTGTAATGTAATTGTAATGTAATGCAATTTCTACTTTGCCTCAACGTTTTTGTTTGTTTTGCTTTTTTATGCTGTTGTAAATAATCCAGCCTCAGTAGTTATTCCGTATGTTCAATTATTAATGGGTATCGAATTTTGTTGTAACATGTGCACTGGGTTACATTGGGCTAACATGGGATCATCCCCATAATTATTAGCAGACTAATAGGCAGCAGCGACTCTAGCAAGGAATGTAGACTGAGTTTTTTTGGACCAATGAGGAGTCACTTCTTGTTACATAGCGTATGTGCAGAGAAAGCGACATTGTATGTGATCAGAAGTGGCGTGAGATTGTGCATCATCTTGCAGTGAAAGACGGTGGCATGAGGCAACTGATAAGAACCATCCCAGAGAGCGGCAGCCTCTGTGTACCCCTCACCCCCCACCCCAGTCCAACTGGCCCCCTCTCCTAGACTGCAGGCTTTGAAGCTCCTTTACTGAGAGGCTCTCGGTTAAACATTTAACATGTAAAACTCTGCGAGGGGCGAGCTTGTGTGCCCCGCATCCGTCAAGGCCCATCCTTAATGCCGCACCCCCCGCCTCCTCCCATTGATTCAGTCCCTTCTGTGTCACTTTTGACCCATGCCGGCACAACGAGAGGCATCACAGAGGATCTCAATAATTAAAGTGTACAAGTCCTCAAGCCCGGTTCTGATGTCACAAGTCTTGTGTTTGTGGCCTGGCCCCCGCCACGCACACACCACCGCTACCCCCGACGCAAGTCGCTGTGTATGCATCGGTATTTTATTTCTTGTTATTCATGCCGAAGCTGGCTTGCTCGCCAGCCAAAATTCAACCCTCTGTTTGGAGGCATGCTGGCTCGCATTGCATTTCACTGCATTCCCGTCTGTCTAAATGATGAATATTGTTTGACTATGCCTCTTCACTGGATCTCGCAGTGTGCGATTGCCATGGTGATGGGATCAAAATCACCATGCAGTCACGCTATTTGACGACCGGACTCCATATTATGTAATACGTATCAAACATTGAATGAGTTAACAAGAAACTAAGGCGTAGACATCGGCAAACTGCTCAGCCAGCCAACATCAGTTGCACTGACTAGCAACATATTCAAGCACATGCAGAGATAGCTAAAGCTGCTGGATGCTGATCGCTTATAATAAAGTGCGTCATATAAACATATATAAAGTGCGTCATAGAGAATAAAATAGTGGTACATGAGTAAAACTCTCCCAGTGTCTTGCACACGGGGAGGTGCGTTGCAAGAGAGGGAGACACAGTCCTAATGGGAGGAGGTAGTTATCATTCTAAGTTATCACGGTCCATTTTATAGGAGTGGATCCTATTCACACGTTCAAAGATGCCATGTTTTTCCTTCATCATGGACTAAGCATGCAGCCAACCGATGGTTGGCACGTTCGGGAGGCATCCTCACCAGATGCCCAAGCCCCCTCATCTGGCTCCTGTCAATGCAGTGGAGCAGCGGTTCTACTCCAAGTTTCTCACAGATGACAGTGCTTCTCACCCTATCTCTAAGGGAGAGCCCAGCCACCTTGCAGAGAAAACTCATTTCTGCCACTTGTACCCGTGAGCTTGTCCTTTTGGCCACTACCCAAAGCTCACGACCATAGGTTAGGGTAGGAACATAGATTGACTACTAAATTGAGAGCTTTGCCTTTCGGGTCAGTTGCCCCTTATTCCCTCTGGAGCCAGGCCTGGAGGTGAGGCACGATGGCGTGGACCTGGTGGCTGGGCCTGCACCCATAGGGCTCAGTTAGGCACAACCCGAAGATGCAACGTGGGTCCCCCTTCTTATGAGCTCACCACTCGTGGGAGGGGCCAAAGTGGTCGGGCGCAGAGTAAGCTGGGTGACCGACAAAGGCAGCAGCCTTGGCGGTCTGATCTTCGGCTACAAAAGCTAGCTCTGGGTAATCGAGCCACATAACGCAAAACAGACCTCATGCAATGAGAAGTACGCCGGCCGTGACGACTGTTTTTAGTGTTTACATGTGTTGTATTCGGGAACTCTGGCTTCAAAACACTTTCAGTGTGCAAGTATACGTTTATGTCAACGCTCCAAAGTGGCTTTGACATGTAAACAGCCAAAACAAGCTTGTTTGCGTGTGTGCTAGAGTACATGAAATGATACGAGATGAGTGGTGTCGCCGAGCAGACGTCTGATAGGTCATGCAGTCTATCTCTTTTCTTCTCTATTCATCCAGATGTTTACTCCCGTCCAGCCGGCGGTGGTGGGGTATTATCCCGGCCAGTGATGGGGACACTTGGGTCGATCGTTAAGTTGAGTGGCGCAAACAAACCCCATTGTCTCTGCTTTTGGATTGTGTCCTTAAAGTGCAAACAAGCCGCAGTGTTTGTGTAGAATGACTGATGTGTTTTCTTTTCCTCTGGTTCGCTGGGAGGGGGAGGGGCGCGGGGGTGGACTTCAAGTTGCGAAGAAGAAAACAAAACAGCAAGTGTTGTCGTTTTATTTGCTTTTTATCCAACTGTCAATATGGCGCTGAGACTTCTGGATGTGCCGAACAAAGCTGCTCGTCTCGGACAGAAAAGAGCGAGAAAGAAAAACCACAATGGCTGTTGTTTGTCGCGTCTGTGTTCACGGCTTCAAAGCTGAAGGCCTCCCGCACGGCGCTAAATATTGAAGCGCTGGTGTTAAGGTTTTTTTTTTTTTTTTTTTTTTACATGTACTGTAAGTCTCATTGGAGCTTGAAATTGATTTGAAGTTGGCTGAAAGGAGACAAGCACAAGGGGGAGAGCAGCTGTGTGTATTTTTTCGGCTGAGATTAGAGTTTTCCTAATGTAAGATTGATAAATGCTTGTTGCATCTTTTTTTTCTTTCCTCGTTCCTTTCCTCAGCGAGTGCAAAATGTTCTGCAGTCGCACTCTTTCTAGGCACAGCTGAATGTCGAATAATGGAAATGTTATCTTCAGCGCGGTGATGTAAAATATTGTCATACTGTATCTGTCATATTGTGAGTTGTGAGTCAAATAATGGAATGGATGTGGCCTTGAGGAGAATCTGGAATGGGCCCTCAAAGGCTACCACCCAATGTTGGTGTTGCAGATTTTACCAAATGCTTTAAAAAAATATATATATATTATTAACAAGCCTTTTGCTATTGCCATCAGGAGGTCGTGACAGTCTGAAATAGGGGTGCAACGGTACAGGTGAGTATTTGGGCTATGGTTTCGGTCTGTTTTTGTGCGTAACGGGTCGGGGTGTCATGGCAATCAGTTCATGAGACGACAATACACGAGATTGGGTCTATGAGGATGAGATGAGGTTTTAACATTACTAAGACAAGGGAGTACTAATAAATTTTTACTACGTTACACTCTTCTCCACTCCGTGTGTATGCTACCGGTCCACCCACCGAGACAAAGAGACTGCATGACTGACAAAAGAGCTCACTCTGTTCATGCTGTTGTTCTGTGGGAAAAAACTCTCCATGGTGCTAAAATCAATGCACAGAGTGAACTGTCTTTCTGCCTGTTTGGAAGCAGGAGATGAGGAAAACGAACACTTATGTAAATGACAATATATTGAGGCCAAAATGATCTTGTTCATTTTTATTTATTGTGTGATTAATGAAAGAAAGCTACTAGTGCCCATTTCTGAATGAGAAATCGTGTCATGTTGTACTCTCGCGAGATCTGACACCCCTGGTAAGCAACTTTTTCTCCCCAAACTCTTTATTATTATTTATTTTTATTTTTTTAATGACGCATGAACATGTCAGGAGATCTGGAAGATCAGGGTTTGAATCTCCTTTGGGCATCACTGTGTGTAGTTTACATGTTCTCCCCATGTGTGCGTGGGATTTCTCCTGGTACTCTGGTTTCCTCTTGCATTCAAAAAACATGCATGTTAGGTTAATAGGTGACTCTAGGTATGCATGTGCATATAAGGGTTTGTCTATATGTGCCTTGCCATAGACTGGTGACCAGTTAAGGGTCTACCCCACTTTTTGCTGACGTCAGGTGGGATAGGCACCAGCATACCTCCGTAGCCCTACTGAGGATAAGCGGCATAGAAGATGGATGAAAATGGAATTCCAATTTACTGGCATGCAATTTTCTAATAAATACAATTCTCATGTAAAAAAAAAAAAAAGATATAGCGTACAGAAAAATGAAAGGATGCGGGAGCCACTTTGATGTGTGTATTAAACAAGATCCATCTATTCATTCATTTTCTTCTGCTTATCCGAGGTCGGGTCGCGGGGGCAGCAGCCGAAGCAGGGAAGCCCAGACGTCCCTCTCCCCGGCCACTTCGTCCAGCTCTTCCCAGTGGATGCCGAGGCCAGCTGAAGGACATAGTCTCTCCAGCGTGTCCTGAGTTTTCCCTGAGGCTTCCTACCGGTTGGACGTGCCATGAACACCTCCCCAGGGAGGCGTCTGGGAGGCATCCTAACCAGATGCCTGAGCCACCTCATCTGGCTCCTCTCAATGCGGAGGAGCAGCGGTTCTACTCCGAGTCTCTCCCGGATGACAGTGCTTCTCACCCTATCTCGAAGGAAAAGCCCAGCCACACTGCGGAGAAAAATAATTTTGACCGCTTGTACCCGCGATCTTGTCCTTTCGGTCACTACCCAAAGCTCATGACCATAGGTGAGGTTAGGACCGTAGATCGACCGGTAAATTGAGAGCTTTGCCTTTTGGCTCAGCTCTCTCTTCACCACGACAGACCGGTGCAGAGTCCGCATCACTGCAGACGCCGCACCAATCGGCCTGTCCATCTCGGTTCCATCCTTCCCTCACTTGTGAACAAGACCCCGAGGTACTTTAAATCCTCCACTTGAGGAAGGCCCTCATCCCTGACCCGGACATGGCACTCCACCCTTTTCCGGGCGACAATTATGGACTCAGATTTGGGGGTGCTTATTTTCATCCCAGCGCTTCACACTCAGCTGCGAACCGATCCAGTGAGAGTTGAAAATCACTGCTTGATGAAGCCAGCAGGACCACGTCATTTGCAAAAAGCAGAGACCGAATATGGTGGCCACCAAACTGCAACTGCATTGGCGGCAATAAGTCGGACCCGGTTCCAGTGAGGTTTGGACTCCGCCAGGGCTGCCCTTTGTCACCGATTCTGTTCATTACTTTCATGGACAGAATTTCTAGGCGCAACTTTTATTATTAGAATAAGTCACAGGTCAGTAAAGGACAATTGCCCCGGGGTGCACTTTAACACCCGTGGTTTACAGAGTTTCTTTTTCGGAAGGTGCAAATGCAGATCAACTGGGTCATAGTCGCCCACGTAGATCCCTGACATAGACTGGTGGGGCCGCCGGGCTGTTATACTCTGCTATTCTCTGATACATACTCTGTCATTGGTACAATCTACCTGTTTAAGATATTGTTCAGGAGTGTATTAATCCGTCCTTTGCCGCCTCACCTCCAGCTGGCCATGACACATCCCAGCCACCACCTCAACTTTGGTATGAACCCGGACCACGCCCGCAACTCGCTCTCCAACTGCGGCATCCGTCAACCCAAATATGGCGACAGGAAGGTTCACCACATGTACATGAGGAAGAAGGGTGAGTGGCTTTGTTGTTTTGCTCTTTCTGTTGTCTTACCTCACTTCTTGACCTGTTTTTCTATTATTTTTTTTTCCAGGAATCAACACGTTGATTAACATCATGTCTCGCCTGGGTCAGGATGATCCATCCCCCTCCAGGTAGGCTTCCTCCAGATACACATATGTGTTCATGCTATCGCTAACCGTGGGGGCAATCAGAGGTACGGGCCTTGTGATTAATATTCCTCGCAGGCCCGCTGACAGGAAAATTAGCTTTTAACTGCGGAAGGACGGGATATCTTGGGGCGGAAATTAGACAAGCTAATTTCAAGGGCAGTGTGACTGCTTGGTATTACCTGTGTTTCCATCTGTGTGTTTTTAGCAGGATTACACAAATACTACCTAATGCATTTCCATAAAACTTTTGGCAATGAATATGGCATGAGCCAAGGAATAAACGGTTACATTTGATTTTGCGGCCTTTTCCTCACACACTGTATCACACTGGCGTCTACCATTATCTGCCAGTGTTGTTCAGCCTCTACGGTGAGTGTGCTCTCCAGTGTATTTCACGTTGCTCACACCCCCATCTTCTTAGGATCAATCACAACGAGAGGCTGGAGTTCCTGGGCGATGCAGTCGTGGAGTTCCTCACCAGGTGAGAAGAAGGCTCTCCCGCCTGCTTGATAGACTCAACTGCTAATTGAAGTAGACTGCAACACTGTCAGACCTCTTTTCCTCTTCCGCCTTTCTTTGGGTGTCTGTCACGAAAGTGTTCTCCGTTCTTTGCTGCAGACGATTCACTGGTAATTGGAAGCGAGATACAATTCTTATTGCCTCAATTTTTTTCTGGCGTGAGAGCTGTCATGACAGCTTGCAATTAGCTGTCTGCAATGCTCAGTGTGTCATTGACTGCGGGGCGTGCACGGTCACTGCTGCCCGACACTTAGCCTAGCTAATTATACATAGCTATTATTAATCGTGCACACTACCTACAGAGGTATACCACCCATATCCACTTTTATGAACATGTGATATTTGGTACAGCTGTTTCTTTTGGATGTATAATATAGGACGATGTATTGTCTTTGGTAGTGTAGTCATGTAAACAATATGCTTCAAAAGGAAAGGCTTAGCCACATAACGCATTGATATAATTTAAAAAATATAGTGAATAGATTTTTGGAATTTGGGAATAAATAAAAGAACAGTACCTCCCTAGGTTGCAGCATTTCGATTTTGAGAGACAAACAACAAAGAATTTTTTAACTGCCTCCCATCTTCCCATCCTCTGCCCACGTCTTGGATTGTTAGCGTCTGATGAGACATGCTCAGCCCGCGTTCTGGCTGCCTGAATTATTTATCAGCCTCTTGTCCAGTTAAATGGCTACAGCAGATCCCACCAAATGCCTGGCTACCCCCCCTCCTCCCTTCCCTCCAAACAACCCACACACATACATAGCGAGCTGCCCTGGAAAGACCATCTGAAAGACTGCCGTCCAGCCAGCATGATATGCGCATTCAAGGAGCGATGATGGGGAGCTTGTGCAGCGCCAGAGTTGGTTGCAGGTTTTTAGGAACAGATGATGTAAAATAATTAATCCTACTGCAATGTTTGTGAGTACATATTTCACAAAGCACTACTGAGTAAATCTCATATATGGTCTTGAACGTGGTCCTCTCAGACTCTTGGAAAGTGTATTTGTTGGAATTTGTCAGTGCCCATTCTTCCACAGGAACATTTCTGTCACCGGTAAAACCGAAAAGGACCACTTCAATATGTTTTCCTACAGCGGTGTTTTTCAGTTTTTTTTCATGCCCCTCTATGGAACAGAAATGTTTTCATGCCTCCTCCCCTGTTTGGAAAACTTATCGTGAAATAGATATCTATGTATTTATCTGTCCTGTACAGACTGAACTAGAAACTGTAACCAGGAAAATGCAACAAAATAAAGAGCTGCGAAGATACCAGCATACAAGCGTATTCAATGAGATTAGAACATGCCCTTGGCATTGAAGGGGCTGCATTAAAATGGTTTCAGTCCTATTTGTCAGGTCGCCTGTAATTTGTATCCATTAGTATTAAAGAATCCAGACATGTGAAGGTCAGTCATGGCATCCTACAGGGTTTTGTGCTGGGACCAGTATTGTTCAGCCTTGTGTGTCCCGCTTAGATAATATCATTAAAAAACTCCATTACTTCCATTGCTGTGCAGATGACACACAACTGTACTTATCAATGAAACCTAACAAAACCAGTTAGCTGCCCAAACTTTAGCCGTGTCTTAATGAGATAGAGGACCTCAAACATGTTTCTATTAAGCTCAGATAAAACAGCATTTTTCCATTTACAGTGGTGTGAAAAACGATTTGCCCCTTCCCTGACTTTTTATTATTTTGCATGTTTGTCACACAAAATGTTTCTGATCATCAAACATGTTTTAATATTAGTCAAAGATAACACAAGTAAACACAAAATGCAGTTTTTAAATGAATGTTTTTATTATTTAGGGAGAAAAAAATCCAAACCCACACAGCCCTGTGTGAAAAGGTAATTGCCCCTGCACCTAATAACTGGTTGGGCCACCCTTAGCAGCAATAACTGCAATCAAACGTTTGCCATAACTTGCAACAAGTCTTTTACGCGCTCTGGAGGAATTTTGGCCCACTCATCTTTGCAGAATTGTTGTAATTCAGCTTTATTTGAGGGTTTTCTAGCATGAACCGCCTTCTTAAGGTCATGCCACAGCATCTCAATGGGATTCAGGTCAGGACTTTGACTAGGCCACTCCAAAGTCTTCATTTTGTTTTTCTTCAGCCATTCAGAGGTGGATTTGCTGGTGTGTTTTGGGTCATTGTCCTGCTGCAGCACCCAAGATCGCTTTAGCTTGAGTTGACGAACAGATGGCCGGACATTCCCCTTCAGGATTTTTTGGTAGACAGTAGAATTCATGCTTCCATCTATCACAGCAAGCCTTCCAGGTCCTGAAGCAGCAAAACAACCCAAGACCATCACACTACCACCAGCACATTTTACTGTTGGTATGATGTTCTTTTTATGAAATGCTGTGTTACTTTTACGCCAGATGTAAAGGGACACGCACCTTCCAAAAAGTTCAACTTTTGTCTCGTCAGTCCACAAGATATTTTCCCAAAAGTCTTGGCAGTCATCGAGATGTTTTTTAGCAAAATTAAGACAAGCCTTAATGTTCTTTTTGCTTAATAGTGGTTTGCGTCTTGGAACTCTGCCATGCAGGCCGTTTTTGCCCAGTCTCTTTCTTATGGTGGAGTCGTGAACACTGACCTTAATTGAGGTAAGTGAGGCCTGCAGTTCTTTAGATGTTGCCCTGGGATCTTTTGTGACCTCTCGGATGAGTTGTCTCTGCGCTCTTGGGGTAATTTTGGGCGGCTGGCCACTACTGGGAAGGTTCACCATTGTTCCATGTTTTTGCCATTTGTGGATAAAGGCTCTCACTGTGGTAATCAGGCCTGGGGGTGGCTACAGAATTCGAACTCAAGTGTGATAAACCACAGTTAAGTTATTTTTTAGCAACGGGGACAATCACTTTTTCACACAGGGCCATGTAGATTTGGAGTTTTTTCCCTCCCTTAATAACGTAAACCTTAATTTTAAAACTGCATTTTGTGTTCAATTATGTTATCTTTGACTAATAGTTAACTGTTTTTTATGAGCAGAAACATTTACGTGTGACAATAGGTATGAATGTGAGTGTGAATGTTTGTCTATATGTGCCCTGCGATTGACTGGCGACCAGTCCAGGGTGTACCCCGCCTCTCGCCCAAAGTCTGCTGGGACATCCTCGCGACCCTAATGAGGATAAGCCGTATAGAAAATGAACGAATGACACATGCAAAAGAATAAAAAGTTAGGAAGGGGGCAAATAGTTTTTCACACCACTGTATGTAACATAAAGAACTCTTTAACAGACCCTTCAGTTAGTCCAAAATTCTGCCGCTCGAGTCTTAACAAGAATCAGAATTAGAGATTATATCTCATCTGTATTAGCCTCACTTTACTGCTTTACCTGTACAGTTTCTAATTGAGTTTAAAATTCTCCTTATTACGTATAAAACACTACGCTGTCAGGTACCCGTAAATCTTAAAGAGCTCCTACAACTCTATCAACCCAGTAGAACATTGTGCTCACAGAATTTACAATTGTCACTACTAGGATTTTTAGTAGAACAAGAGATTGGAGCCTTTAGTTGTAATAAAACCATTTCCCTGACTCAGTCCATGGGGCCACACTCTCTCTCAACTCAAAACCCACGTCTTTGCCAAAGCACATAGTTGGAACTGATTGAATTGAAATTCTATGTTTAGTATGATACATTGGTACATCCAGTCAGATCCTTTTGCACTGCAGGAATTTTTGTCATTTATAAAAGTCTGATCGATTTTCTGTTGATCTTGGGTAAAATCCTCCATCGTGACAGTCAAATTCATTCAGCAGAGCGTAAAAATATCTTTTAATGTATTTGGCTTGTTGCTGACGCTACTGTTTTTGTAATTCCATCCATCCACATGCTATGCCGCTCATCCTCACCAGGTTCGGTGGTTTACACTGGAGCCCATCCCAGCTGACTTTGGGACTCTGTACTGGTCACAAAGTCATGTGGAATTCAGTATTTCAATTTAGTTAATGCAAAAACAAGAGGAGTGACCGCACCTCGCCCGGACGTGGGATACCGGGGCCTTACCCTGGAGTCAGGCCTGGGGGAGGGGCTCGCAGGCGAGCTCCTGGTGGCCAGGCCTTCAACCCTGAGGCCTGGCCGGGCCCGGGCCTAGCCCGAAGAAGCCACACGGGAACTCCCCCCCCGCAGACCCACCACCTGCACAAGGGTCCGGTGCATTGTGATTTGAGCAGTGGTGGATGGCGGGTGTCCGGGCGACCTGGTCTTTGGCAGCCAAATCTTGTTCTTGGGACATGGAATGTCACTTCTCAAGCCCGAGCTTGTGGAAGAGGCGAAGACATTCCGACTAGATATAGTCGGACTTACTTTAACCCACAGTATGGGCTCTAGAACCAAATTCCTTTAGAGGGGCTGGACCTTGATCTTCTCTGGAGTTGCTGCAGGGGAGAGGCGGCGAGCTGGTGTGGGCTTATTATTAGCCCCCCTGCTTGGTGCCTCTGTGCTGGAGTCATCCCTGGTGAACAAGAGGGTTATTTCCTTTCGCCTTTGCCCTGGGGAACGGGTCCTGACTGTGGGTTGTGCGCATGCGCCGAACGGTCGTTCAGAGTACCCCTTCCTTCTTGGAGTCTACCAGAAGGGTTATGGAGGGCACCCCAGCTGGTGACTCCATAGTTCTACTGGGAGACTTCAACGCCCATGTGGGCAATGACAGTGTGACTTGGAGGGGCGTGATTGGGAGGAACGGCGTCCCTGACCTGAACCCGTGTGGTGTGTTGTTGCTGGAATCACTCCCCAGTGGCAAGGCTCCGGGGATAGACGAGTTCCGCCCGGAATTCCTCAAGGCTCTGGATGTTGGGGGACTGTGTTAGTTGACACGCCTCTACAACATTGCATGGAAGTCAGGAACAGTACCTCTGGACTGGCAGACCGGGGTTGTGGTCCCCATTTTTAAAAAGGGTGACCGGAGGGTGTGTTCCAACTATAAGGGGGATCACACTCCTTAGCCTCCTTGGGAAAGTCTACTCCAGGGTGCTGGAGAGAAGGGTACGATGTTAGTCAAACCTCGGTTACAGGAACTGCAATGTGGTTTTCGTCCTGGTCCCGGAACACTGGACCAGCTCTACACCCTTGCAAGGGTACTGGAGGGTATGTGGGAGTTTGCCCAACCGGTCTACATGTGGTTTGTAGACTTGGAAAAGGCATTCCACCGTGTCTCTCGTGGTGTCCTGTGGGGGGTGCTCCGGTAGTACGGAGTACTGTACAATCGAAGCAGGAACCTGGTTCGCATTGCCAGCAGTAAGTCGAACTTGTTTCCGGTGAACGTTGGCCTCCACCAAGGCTGCCCTTTGTCACAGATTCTGTTCATAATCTGTATGAAGAGAATTTCTAGGCGCAGTCAAGGTGTTGAGGCAGTCCAACTTGGTGACCTTAGGATCTCGTCTCTGCTGTTTGCAGACGATGTGGTCCTTATGGCCTCATCAGGCTGTGACCTTCAGCGTTTACTGGAGCGGTTTGCAGCTGAGTGTGAAGCTTCTGGGATGAGACTCAGCACCTCCAAATTCGAGGCCATGGTTCTAGGTCATGAGTTATGGATCATGACCGAAAGAACAAGATTGCATATACAAGCAGCGGAAATGAGTTTCCTTCGTAGGGTGGCTGGACTCACCCTAAGAGAGAGGGTGAGGAGCTCGGCCATCCGGGAGGAGCTCAGAGTAGAGCCACTGCTGCTTCACATCAAGAGGAGCCAGTTGAGGTGGCTCGGGCGTCTCGTCCGGATGCCTGCCGGGCGCCTCCCTGGTGAGTTGTTTCGGGCATGCCCAGCCTGGAGAAATCCCCGGGGAAGACCTAGGACACGCTGGAGGGACTATGTCTCACAGCTGGCCTGGTAACGCCTTGGTGTCCTCTCGGTGGAGCTGGAGGAGGTTGCCGGGGACCGGGAAGTCTGGACTTCCCTACTGAAACTGCTGCCCCCGCAACCCGGACCCGGATAAGCGGAGGGATATGGAATGGAATGGAATTAGGTAATGCGCCTTCCAGCTCAGACATGCCTCTGCCCCGTCTCGGTGAGGCGAAGTACTGCAGCGCCTCCGTGTTAAGACGTTTCTCTGTGTTTTACTGTCTGATTAGCAAAAGTACTTATTTCACACTTACATAAAGGCATTACACAGGCTGGAGAAATCCTTGGTGTATAATAAATGTTTCTGCAAACATGACATTGACGACACGCTGACAAACAGAAATTTCCATCCAACAGTGCACTGAGACAGTAGGCTCAGCTCACTCGCTTAAGGAGACAGGAGAGACTCGCTGCAGCCTCATCTCACTTTTCTGCTCTGTACTTGATCAGCAAATGTTCTCAAATTCAGTGATTTTCACATAAAAATGATAAAAATGATTGAACAGTGCAATGGAACAATATTTATGTGAATTTTGTTGTTTTTTAAATTTTTCATCATGAATGACCACACATCACTGGTTACCACTGACATTGAAACTGACCAATAAACTACTTGATAAAAGTATCTGCTTACAAGGTAGAACTTTTCAGATCTCCAGGTACTTCTGAAGGAGTGAAGGAAATGCAAACCAACCAGGACTTATTTTACCTGGGTAGAAATGTTGGTGTTGTAGAAAAGTGTTAAAAGTGTGTGATTATTTGCCAGTGTTTTTATTCATTTCAAACCCTGACAAATGGACCATATCGTCATTTTGTGAAAACAGAACGCCACCTGCTTTCCTGTTTCTGGATTGATTACAAATGCTTGAATTGAGTGACCAGTTTTAATTCTGAACAAATCAAATGACATGCTGCCGTTTGAGGGGGGGACGCTGGCTCCTGATGAAAATGGAAGCCGCTCACCTGGAAACCCAGCTGTGCAACAAGCAATGTGTCTGTTTTTCTGGGCGCTCCCAAAGTCATCAGATGGTCTTGAAGAGTTAAATACATGAATCGAGAGGGAACATAAATCATCAATTCACCTTTAAATGGAAGTAGACAGCGGCATGTTCGTGGTGTATTCCTGTTTTCTGCTTTGTCTAAGAACTAAACCATTACATTTCAATGTTTCTCTCCACAGCGTCCACTTGTACTACCTCTTTCCCACTTTGGAGGAGGGAGGCCTGGCCACCTACAGAACAGCCATAGTGCAGAACCAGCACCTCGCCATGCTCGCTAAGGTGAACCCACCTCCTCCTAACAAGCACCCCCAGTGGAAAGGTCCGCAAACTGACAGGAGATTGTTTGAGAGTCCACTTCTCTTTAACAAGGCACTTGGGAAACCAGGAATTCTGCCTAGCTGCCGTCCGTACCCCCTTTTTGCGTAACTATGCCCTCACAGGTTTTGTAATTGGAGTTAAAAGGTTGTTGTCTTGGAGAATGAGACCAAGGACCCGGCGGGCCCCTGTAGGTTTTCCTGAAACACTCCTCAACCACCCTCGTCTCTTTGACGCAGAGATGAGCATCGTCGACTGGCTGGCTTTGCAAAGAACACAACAGCAACGGTCCCGCGACGTGGAGAAAGCAATTAAAAACTTCCATCTTTCATGTGGCTCCCCGCTGAATACAAAGATGCAGCCGCTCCAATCTGCATTAGCGCCGCGTAGCAGCAGTCGGCTTTGTTTCAATTTGCCACTCGCGCTAGCGTGAGCATGATCCAGCTCTCGCTGCCTTGCCAACTTATTTAGCGGGTCTCTTACGCTAACACCGTCTGCTCGAGAACACTCGTAATTATGCTTCCAAAATATTTATATATATATCTTAATCGAGCAATGGCGCAATCCGCCACATAGAGGACTTTAAAGTGGGAGCGCTCCCTTGGAGTTGGAGCGTTGATGAATTGTGGTTTCCTAGGGGGTGGGCGACCACCAGCAGCGATCAGCCATAATTAAGTAGCACCCTGACGGTTTGCTGGGTGCACGTCTGCGCCGCTCAAGTTGGGCTTTGGAAGCACTTGACAGGAAATAAGTTTGCAGATATTGACATAAAAATATTTTTGTATTCTTGCACACAGTGACACAAAGTAGTTGAAGTAGTTACTATATGAATATAAGACGGTATCTCGTCCCTTGAAAACAAAGGGGTTGTCTTATACTGAGTGTTAAGAGATGTATACGTGCAAGCCAACAGGCCACATTTGCTATTTGTAATTTTGGTGTTTTCTTTGCTGTCATTGTATTGCTGGTCCGGTGCGCACCGGGCTTGGGTAGATTGAGTTTACACTCGACCAGAAAGAAACTTGCTAGCGGATCATTACAAATAATAAATAATAATAAATGATATATATTTCATTAGAGCGGCACGATGGTCGAATGGTTAGCATGTTGGTCCCTCAGTCAGAAGATCTGGAAGACCTGCATTCAACTCTCCGTTTGGCATCTCTGTGTGGTGTTTGCATGTTCTCCCTGTGCGTGTGTTTTTTTTTTTTTTGGGTACTAACGGTTTCCCCCCCCCACATTCCAAAAACAAGCATGTTAGGTTAATTGGCGACTCTAAATTGAGTGCAAGTGTGAATGGTTGTTTGTTTATACGGTGAAGGAAAAAAACTATTTGAACCCCAGCTGATTTTGTAAGTTTGCCCACTAACAAAAAAATGATCAGTTTATAATTTCAATGGTAGGTTTATTTGAACACTGAGAAACAACAATGACAAAAAAAATGCGTTTCAAAAAGAGTTATACATCAATTTGCATTTCCATGAAGGAAAGAAGTATTTGAAAAAACGTGCTTCAGTACTTGGTGGCAAAACCTTTGTTGGCAATCACAGAGGTCAGCTGTTTCTTGTAGTTGGCCACAAGGTTTGCACACATCTCAAGGGGATTTTGGCCCACTCCTTTTTGCAAATCCTCTCCAAGTCATTAATGTTTCGTGGCTGATGTTTGGCAACTCAAACCTTCAGCTCCCTCCACAGATTTTCTATGGGATTAAGGTCTGGAGACTGACTAGGCCACTCCATGACCTTAATATGGTTCTTCTTGAGCCAATCTTTTGTTGCCTTGGCCGTGTGTTTTGGATCATTGTCATGCTAGAATACCCAACCACGACCCATTTTCAATGCCCTGACTGAGGGCAGAAGGTTCTCACCCAACACTTGACTGGACATGATGCGGCGCAATTGTCCTGTCCCCTTGGCAGAAAAACACCCCCAAAGCATAATGTTTCCACCTCCATATTTGACGGTGGGGACGGTGTTTTTGGAGTCATAGGCAGCATTCTTCCTCCTCCAAACACGGCGAGTTGAGTTGATGCCAAAGAGCTCAATTTTGGTCTCATCTGACCACAACACTTTCACCCAGTCTTTCCCTGAATCAGTCAGATGTTCAGTGACAAACGGGCCTGTTGCTGGACTTCCTTGAGCAGGGGGACCTTGCCAGCGCAGCAGGATTTCAGTCCTTCACGGCGTAGTGTGTTACCAACTGTTTTTGTGGTGGCTATGGTCCCAGCTGCCTTGAGATCATTGACAAGTTCCTCCCGAGTGGTTCTGGGCTGATTCCTCACCGTTCTCATTATCATTGAAACTCCACGAGGTGAAATCTTGCATGGAGCTCCAGACCGAGGGAGATTGGCAGTTAATTTATGTTTCTTCCATTTGCGAATTATTGCACCAACTGTTGTCACCTTCTCACCCAGCTGCTTGGTGATGGTCTTGTAGCCCATTCCAGCCTTGTGTAGGTCTACAATCTTGTCCCTGACATCCTTGGAAAGCTCTTTGGTCTTGGCCAGAGTTTGGCATCTGGATTGATTGATTGCTTCTGTGGACAGGTCTCTTCTATACAGATAACGAGCTGAGAGGGCTGCCAATATCAGCTCGTTACCTGTATAAGATCCACCTGGGAGCTAGAGATCTTGCTGACAGATCAAATACTTATTTCCTTCATGGAAATGCAAATTAATTTATACCTTTTTTTGAAACGCATTTTTCTGGATTTTTTTTTGTCATTGTTGTCTCTGTGTTCAAATAAACCTACCATTGAAATTATAGACTGATCATTTCTTTGTTAGTGGGCAAACTTACAAAATCAGCTGGGGTTCAAATAATTTTTTCCCTCACTGTATATGCCCTGCGATTGACTGGCAACCAGTCCAGGGTGTACCCCGCGTCTCGCCCAAAGTCATTTGGGATAGGCTCCAGCATACCCCCGCGAGGATAAGCTGCATAGAGGATGGATGGATGGATGTTTTTCTCTCTACCCTCTCTTATCAAGCCAGATGCTTGGTTCTGTTAGCATTCATAGTTTTAATGTGAGCTTATCAGAATGGTTGGTGTCTTCTCCAGAAACTTGAGTTGGATCGCTTCATGCTCTACGCTCACGGGCCAGATCTGTGCCGGGAGTCGGACCTGCGTCATGCCATGGCCAACTGCTTTGAGGCCCTCATCGGTGAGATCGTTGACTCTATCCATTGACTTTATGTGTATTTCTTTGTTTGGGAATCCTGTGGGGTACAGTGCTTTTGCTGTTCCCTTAAGTCTTTACTTCCTTTAAGCTAGGATCTTTATCTGGGTCAATGTGTGTGTCCTTGCTGTGTAAATTGCTTCAGTAGAGTAAAATCCTGGACGTTTATTGACCTCAGAAGATGCTTTGACCCCTCGCATCAGGAGCACAAACCACTTCCATCCACATACACACACACACACACGCACACACACACACAAGGAAAAACATCTCGGTTCCCTCGTTCCTGGAGAGCTGCAACGTCTGCAGCTTTTCTTATCTTATCCCCATCCTGATTGCTGCGCCTGCCTGACGACGGCTGCAGAGAGCGGGTGGCTTTAAAGAGCTCTTCCTCGCCTCCCTCTTCCCTTTTCCTGCGTCGCTCAACGATGAAAGTGCTGACTGGCACTGTGGCCCCCGCGTCGGCCCCTGGGCCTCCCGCACTTGTCACGGCTTCATTATTGGCAGAGACAAAGTGGTAATCTGTTCTGTCCCGTGGCTGTCGGCGGGCTCGTTGCGCCGTACACCGGAGCGAGGAGGCGGGAGTGCCACACTGGAAAGCCTCCTCGCTTTCATCCTGTCCAACTTTCCCCCATCTCGAATTTCAACTTAATAAAAGTGATGAATAAACATGCTGTTCTCAGGCAACCTGCGAGGAAAGTGCTGTCAGAGACACACTGCCAAACATGCACGCATCCACAGAAATCCGAGACGTTAAAAAGTGACGCGTCTTTGAGGGGCGTCGTCTTGATGTTTGCCTCTTTTTTTCTCGCTGGGACTTTTGTCATCTTCATTTCAGTTTTGGAGCTCAAGCACTCGCTTCAAGACCTTGTTAGCGAGCCGTCTCTGTCTCGCTCTCGACGTCTTTGTGTTTCAATCACTTGCCTCTTTCCGTCTCTCTCATCTCGGGGTTTGGCTGTTATTAGCTGGGAGACATGCCACGCACACGATGAGTCACACTGTCACTGTAACTACCCCCCTTCCCAAATAAGAAACACTTTCCAGTCTTTGTCAGCAAAAAAAAAGTCTCTCCTAACCAGACAAACGTTTGCAATTTTTTTTCCCTCTGACATGTCATGGGGACATGTGCCAAGGAAGAAGGTGTTTTGGTGCACCAATTTCATAATGCACTCACAGAACTGGTGTGGAACCTTGCATGTCAAAGTTTTTTCATCTCAATTATTGTTCACAAATCTGTTATGTAATTCTGTGTAAGGGAACTTATAATAGTCATACTAAAATCAATAGTCAGTTTCATAGTTCACCTCACTGGTGAGTGGGTGTGCATTTAAAACGTCATCACTAAAATGTACCTGTGTTGCGGTGCGGATCAGTGGCAGTGGCTTAAGGTAGCTGCAGGTATGGACCACAAACATATTATTAATGCCATTTTTTATTGCCAAGCATGTTTGGTATGCTCTGGAATGGCAGATTTTGACTGATTTTCGGACACCAGTGCAGTAATTGTACTGTCTAATCAGCATCTTAATATGCCACACTTGACTATGAACGCTCACTAACAATATCGGAGAAAGTGAGGTCTTTCGTGTACATACAATAGTGTTCAATATAATAGCAGTGACTACCCAGATTAAGTTATTTGTTTATTTTTATTGCTACATGGCAAACAAGTTACCAGTAGGTGCAGTAGATTCTCAGAAAACAAACAAGACCCACCATTCATGATATGCACGCTCTTAATGCTGTGCATATGGGAAATTAGTTGAAAGGGGTGTGTTTAAAATAATAGCCGTGTGACATTCGATCAGTGATCAATTTTGGGAAAAAACAGGTGTGAACCAGGTGGCCCCTATTTAAGGATGAAACCAGCACTTGTTTAACATGGAGTTATCTTTGAAAGCCTGAGGAAAATCGTCATTCAAGACATTCAGAAGAACAACGTACTTTGATTAGAAAGTTGACTGGAGAGGAGAAAAATTACGAAGAGGTGCCAAAAACTTTTGGCTGTTAAGCTACAATGATGTCCAATGCCTTAAAATAGAGAGCAAAATCAGAGACAGATGGCAGAAAACGGAAGACGACTATAAAAATGGATCAAAGAATAGCCAGAATGTCAAAGACGCAACGTCAATGATCACCTGCAGGATGATCAAAGACAGTCTGGAGTTACCCGTAAGTACTGTGACAGAAGACGTCTGTGTGAAGCTTAAAATTTGCAAGAATCCCCTGCAAAATCCCTCTGTTGAAAAGAAAAAAGAAAAAAAAAGGGCATGTGCCAAAGAGGTTACAATTTGTCAAAGAACACATCAACTGGCCTAAAGAGAAAGAGAGGAACATTTTGTGGACCGATGAAAGTAAAATTGTTCTTTTTGGGTCCAAGGGCCGCAGACAGTTTGTGAGACGACCCCCAAACTGAATTGAAGCCGAAGTACACAGTGAAGCATCAAGCATGTTTCTTCTACTATGGTGTTGGACCTATTTATCGCATAGCAGGGATCATGGATCAGTTTGCATATGTCGAAATACTTGAAGAGGTCAAGTTGCCTTCTGCTGAAGAGGACTTTCCCTTGAAACGAGTGCTTCATCAAGACAATGACCCCAAATACACTAGTAAACCAACAAAATCTTAAATTGTTATATTATGGGGTGGCCAACTCAATCCCTGGACCTCAATCCAATTGAGAATTTGTGGGATGACATCAAAAATGCTGTTTCTAAAGTAAATCTCAGAAATGTGAATGAACTGTGGAATGTTGTTAATAATCTTAGAATGGAATAACAGCTGAAAGGTGCCACAAGTTGATTGACTCCATGCCACACAGATGTGAAGCAGATTCATGTCTTATATTTGGGTCAATATGGCCATTACATTCTACTTAATCAACCAAATTCCCACAGATCGATAATTAATTTGTCATGCCCATCCTACTGCTAAGTGCATACGTGCACAATTTGAAATCCGCCTCGTGCTTCATTCTCTGTAAAGCTGTGCTGGAATATGACACGCTCATAAGATTTGAGCGGCCCGCCGACGGCTTAGTGTGCATGTTTTTTGACCTTTTGTTTTATTTGTTTCCCTCCTCGGTGACCGCTGAACCTGTGCTGTGTTGCAAGTGGCAGATAATCTCCTCCTTTGCATGGGTAAAGTTTCCCCCCTCCTTGCAGTAGAGAATGTGTCTATCTCCTGAGCCGGCGGCGGGGCAATTCTCTGGCTGCCGACGCACACCCGGAGAGAGAAAGGGAGAGAAAGAAAAAGCGGCGGAGGAATGGAAAGCAAAGGCATCTGCAATGCAAATGGGTGCCCTGCAACCCTGAATAATTCAAAGTGTTGAATGGAAATCTTGCTTTTCTGATCCTCTGTCATTAACTTCTGCCAGAGTGGGCCATTCTCATTTGGGCTCTTTTGGCCTGCGCACCTTCTGCTCTCTGTGCACCCCCCACCTCCCCGCCCACCAGCGCCCACTTTACCTCTCTGTCGGCAGAAAACCATTCACCGCCTTCATAGAAACTACTGCCCTCCTGTTTGCCTCTCAGGTCCTTGTCTCTGATAAGCCGCTTCGCTTCCTTCCGACTGAAAAGAATTGAGAGAAAGCGGCAGATGAAGAAAAGCCCCCACTCTCTGTTTTTATGGCCCTAATTTCCTTGTACAGTTGATCTGTGGATTATACGCTGCCAGCAGCCATGGGGGATACAGATGGTGAACCTTTGTGAGGGTTCTCTCTAAGCTCTTCCTATTAAAAGAACGGAGAGAAAGGATTAGCTCCCGCTCGCTGAATATCAGATCCGTACACAATGCAGCCGGTGTGTTCAATGAGCAAGCGCTGTTCCCATTGTTAATTGCAGCCGTTGTCGATCTGCTTGGCAAATTGTTGTCGTCGTCCTGCTCCTCATTTTTTGAGAAGTAAGATGTTTGATGTTCCAGTGGCGCCTGCCTTTGTGGCGTAAAGTTTCGTCAATTTTTTTTCCCCTCAACCTCGTCTTTAATGTGTTGTTTTCTGCGTCCGTCTGCTGCTTCAGCCCCTATTGAGCTGAGAGGGAGCTTAATATATTATTTGATGGATTAGAGTCTGAGCGTTTTTGAATAATTCATTCTGGGTTATTAATGTGACTGTCAGCCGCTGGTGTTTCATACGCCCCCGACTCGCGCTTTTTCAGTGGTCACAGAAAGCTCTCAGACATTGGGATTCTGTTCCCAAACAGAGCGCGGTCCAGTCGCCACGGCTGACTGAATGAGGCTTCTGACAAATGTGGAGATTCGTTAAGGGGCAGGCCTGGTGTGGCCGAGGCTCGTTTGCGCTGCACACTTCTCCTGGAAAACTTGATTATGGAGTTTGTGTTCTCTCTGACCTACAGCATGGTGCAATTTCCCTGGCTCCAAATCAGAGTTTTTACAGTCCTTATCGTCAATCTAAATACAGGCAGGTCCGATTGTCAGTTCTGTTGTCCAAGGGCGCCAGAAAGAAGGCATCTTGCATATCAAATGTAGGTCAGTTTTACAGTCTTCAACGCCTTAAGTCATCTCAGGTCCACCGAGTCCAGCAGAAATGGTGACATTTGTGTATGGCCACTGCAATGGTTGAAGGCATTCATAATCCGGTACGGTACTTATTTCCGCACGTAACACGACAGGACGTGTTGTGTGACTTTGAACTTGACCGAGGCATCAAGGTCAAAGCTAAGTGTATTTATAAAGCACATTTTAAAACAGCCACTACTGCCTCGATGAGCCGTGTACCAAACAGTATGGAAGTAAAAATATTGTAATAAGTACAAATGTTAAAACGTAACAGGATAAAATGAAGACAAACAATAAATATAGCTAATAGACAATAAAAAATATCCACACGAGCTTGCCAGTACTGACAAGTGTGTTTTTACCATTGACTTGAAACTCTGGACGAAAGCATCAGTTCTAAGGTTTGGGGGCAGAGTGTCCAGAGTGTGGGGCTTGCTACTGCAAATGCTATGTGGCCTTGGGATATAGTCGGACGTCTACTCCGTAAACAATTCCAGTGTAGTCCAGCCTTTGCCTAGTGAGAATCGTGGCTTGCAATAAAGGAAAAGTAAAAATAAGGAAAAGCCAGACCTTTTAAGGAGGGATTCTCCAATCAGGGGTTTTATGCTGCCCTTTCAGACACTTCAATTAGTGAAATCGTCCAATCACATGGATTAACTGTAAATGTTTCAGGGGAAAGGAGGAAAAGTTAGCACAATAGAAAAAGGGAACCATAAAATCACTCGTTTACACAAAAACAAATTTTACGTTTTCAAGAGAACATTTCACTTCAAAACTACAGAAGATGAGAAGCCTTCTTTTAAGATTAAAAAATACTTTATTAATCTCCATGAGAAATTCACTTTTCCAGCAGCTCTGCAAAATGTTATAATAAACTTAATAGTAAACACAATAAATACTCGAATACCTAATCACAACGTAAAACAACTATGGCAAGCCTGGAGAAATACAACAAACAAGACAATTGAATACAAATAAATAAATATAACATAACACTTAAAATGTGTAGTACATCACAAGTTAATAAGTCCAGTCCTACTTACAGAGGATGAGATGCCTTCTTTAAGGAGCATGTGAGAGTACATTGTCCTCTGAGGTCTAGCAGGACTTCCAGGAATGGTAGCAGAGCCCCAAGTGAGAGCAGTGAGCTGACCCGGTCGGTGTCTCCCACCACTCAGGAAAGTTAGCTGTGTTCAATTTTTTTTTGGGTCAAATGCCGTAATAAATTACAGCTTTTTGATGCAAACCCTTATGAGATATTTTTTGCAGCAGGTTGTTGCAGAATGCAAACTTTAAATCACTCACAAGTGGCAGGTCATTTCCAAGTGGCAGGCATGTTTGTTTTGGTTTTGGCAGTGCGCTTCACTGCGCAGTGTGAAGGAAAGGGGGAGAGCAACGCCACACAAGACGTTGGAGCAAGACGCTACTCTGCACATAGGGATTTCTCCAGGCTGCAATGGTACGATCCAGAAGTGATCAGCACTGAACGGCATTTATGGGCATATGCCGATCATGTCCTTTTCCCCGGAAATCGGCCGATATTGCCTAGCTTTTGTGTGTATTTTTCCCCCCATCGGCTGGGTCAAGCTCTCTGTGGCTTGACTGTGGTGCGGCGGTTTGGCCTGGTCATGATGTTCCTGCAAATGGATGCTAGCCTCTAATTGCCATGGCCTCTCTGCGGCTGCGTGATGAGGCTGTCAGCTGCGGCTCCGCTGGCTGCGGGGCCGAACTGAAGCACACATCTCCATTTAATGATTGCACCAAGTTGTGCAATTGATTGGATGGCTTTGGGGCACACTTTTTGCACTGACAGCCTCCTTGTCAGGACTGCTCCAGCGTGAATTAACTGCATTTCTTGGTTTCTTCATCCAAAGGCCCTTTGATTGACACCAAAGGTGTTGCTTTGAGATTTTTAATACCTTTTTACCCGCGAGGTTCTTCTTTCTCTCCCACCTTCATCTCCTTCATGGAAGAAGTTTTAAAAATGTAATCAGAGGCAAAAAGTTTGTGTTTTAACGACTTGAGAGCTTTCCAAATGTGCCGCGTCATCAAATTATGAAGTCAAACGCCTCGCGGCCACACCCCCCAGGCAGTCTCTGCACACACGCACAAAATGTATCACGAGTGGTACTTAAAAACCATTGAAATGTGGTCTCACAGCTGGTCTCCAGAGGAAACATCTGTCACATGGCATCTCAAAAGTCTGGTCCACATGCTGCACTAACCACAAATCCGGTGCCGACACTTAGTGGGGAACATCCCGGGAAGAGCCACTCCTCTCCGGAGCGCTTCATGTGGTCGACCCGGTCACTTTGTGCCAAAATTACAGCAGCCCTTCTGCTGAGGTGCACATCTGTAAGAAGTTAAACTGCGTGCTGCCTTCCAAGAGGCCACACACGCTTGCGTATTTTGGGTAAAATGCTCTTCTTTTGGGGAGGGAAGCTGATCTCAGTCAACACTGTCTGTCCACATGGAAATTGGAGGATGTGAATTGCATACCAAAGCAACAGATGGCACTCTCACCTCTCCCTGATCGGACGGTCATTTTATTCATCACATCCTGAAAATGTTTTTTTCAGGAATTGAGGAGTCATAGATGTGGATCTACAGTACTCCTCTCTATCATGCTTAACTGTTAAGTTAGCAATACAATGTCTAACACTCTTTACAAGTGTAAAAAAACAGTTCAGTTTATCGTGTCTGTACTTTTAAGGCTAATTAGCAGTGGCTGTTCATGCCTATTTCCAGCAAAGTGTGTCTCCAAGAAGCACTTTATTCACTTTTTACGTACAGTATAAGCTGTAGGACAGGAGGACACAAACAGAAGCAAGACTTGCATAGCTATGTAAGATGCAGTGCTAGCATTACACTCACATTTTAACAGTAATATCATGCTAGGCCAGCCTACTCTCTGAAGGAAAAACAAATTAATAAAACTTTGTGACGGGAGAACAGAGCAATAGCCTTTATTTTGAGATGTGTAGCGAAGCCTGGAGGGAGGTTTTCCTTAATGAAAGTTGTGTAATGAAGTTGTGACTTTATTCCCCAGCCTCATATTTCAAATGTATTTCTTTTGTTTGTCATGATATTACATCTTTAAAAAAATACTTACAAAAATTTCAATTCTTTGCTACTAAAAAAATCATTATACTACACTACTAAAATTAAAAATATATTTTCTATTTAAATTGTTATTAATTTATTTTTGTATTTTTTTCTTGTTTGAATATATAATATTTTTCTCTAAATCTTTGGACTTTATTCTTGGAAAGTTAAAGCAGGTTTTTTTAAAAGAAAAAAAATTCTGCTATGCTATTGTATTTACTTTTTATATTTTAACTTTCTTGTACATTTTCTTCTAACATTTATGACTTTAGTCCCATAATTTTTGGACTTTATTCCCATAGCATTATAACTATTATGGTATACTATATAATATATATAATATATTACTATTATATAATAGTAAACTATTATATAATATTATAATTTTTTTGAAACTGAATTTTTCCAAACATTACAACTTAATTATTTTTTTCTCTCATAATATTATGACTTTAAAAAAGAAATTGTATCTCAATCTCAACTCATTGCATTAGTTATCCTTATAATATTATATGTTTATTCTTTTTAAATTACAAATACAACTTTTTTTCTCTTTCGATTGTGAATTTAGTCTTGTTAAATTCTTTTTCTTTTCTGTTTCTGCCACTGGTTTTTTTAATGTTTTAATTTTCACAACAAATTTGTTTTTCTTTTTCTTTTTGTACATTTTCTTCTCATAAATATGACTTTATTCCCACAATATCTTAGCTTTATTTGTTATGTTCGTGTTTCATAATATTATGACTTAAAAATTACTTTCTTTAATCTTTCAAGTTTATGCTATTGAATGACATAATTTTTCCTCATTATTGTACAATTACGATTTGTTCTTGTTATTCAACAACTTCTTTTTCCACTTAATACTTGTAAAATTACTGATTTTTTTTTCCTTTTTTGTTTTTCGAGGTGAAAGCGATTCTTTTTAAACCATATTATTAGAATGCGCCATTGACCGATGAAACAGCCATGGACTGCACCTTGGAAACCTCCTGCTCTAAAGAACCTTGTTACTGTCTTGCTGAGAATGACACATTTTCAGAAATAACTGCTCATTAAAATGTCCTGCTATGTTTACTTAGTTTTTTTGTACAAAGACTGAACTAGATCCTGCCAGGTGACACTATGCAGGAAAACTTAATCACATTTTACCAACATTAGGGGTTATGGTGAGTTTGTTTGTGAAGGACACGGCAGACAGAGTGGGTGTGTTTGTCATTTATTTATATTTCTTTATGGTTCCTGTTGATGCTGCCGCGTCTGCACAGGGCCTGCGTCAGTGTGCAAATGGCCTTTTAGCCATCTGAAGGCACTTTTCCTCCCCAGATGATGAATCCCTCATATGTTTTTGATGTCTTTCATGGAAGCCTCGTGCGCGCCTTCCCACTCGCGACCGCACTTGCACACCCATTTCCCCGCGCCTCATTTATGCACGTAATAAAAACTGCTGCATGATTGTATACCCAATTTGCCAGGTGGTTATTGCTTTCTAAATTGAATGAGCTGCCCTAAGTGTGATGCTTGGAAGTTGCGCGCCGCTTAAAGGCACTCTGATAGTTTGGGTGAGTTGAAGTAAAAGAACAAAACACGGCGAGGAGAGCTTCAAAAAAGAAGTAAAATAGAAAAAGTAAGCCAGATGCTGCAAATCATTCCCACAGAGATAGATGCATTTGTTATATTCACCCTGCCAGCAGCCGTGTCTCATTGTAGACCAACCCTTTGTCCAATTTATTCTCGATTCTTCAGATTTTTGTTGCGCTTGGATATGCACTACTTGCATTAAAATGTCTCTGCTGCACCAATAAACAACACTGTTTTTTCCCCCCAATATTTGCTGTGACTTTAATAGTTGTTTGCTGGAAAAACCCAAGTAATCTATGCTAGTGTGGATTGCTGAGGCTGTTTTGTAAAAAATTGTAAGGAATGATCCTTCTTTTTTTAAAGCAATTATTGCATCTGCAAGTTCAATTAAATCGTGTTTTCTTTAATAAGTACTCATTGTCAAAACTGAATGAGGGTTTATTTATGAAAAATAATTTGGAGCACATGCCGAGCTGCTTTTAATCAAGTCTTGATTGGTTTTGTCTGGTGCAGGTGCTGTTTATTTGGAGGGTGGCTTGGAGGAGGCCCGGCAGCTCTTCGGAAGGCTTCTCTTCAATGGCCAGGTAATTTTAACCTCTGCGCTCCTCATCTAAAGCAGGTGGGGCTGATGGACTAGAAAAATCAATACACATCTTTTTTTAATGTAATTTGAATAAATGACGTGTAAATGTATCTCCATTTTGGAAGTAATGTGCTTACAATCAATTGCGCCGTCACAGTTGAAAAAAACTGAGCTAGCACACTTTCTCAACGAGGATGCTGAAAAAACAGGAGACAAGACAGCAAAATTTAGCTCAAACTATGACAGCAGCTGCTTGAAAATATGTTTTTGTCTCATCCGTGCATGCCTAATCCTTCTTGAGAAGGTCGTTGTTCCATCATGTTTGGGTTAAAGTTAAACTTTCCACAATGACATTGATGTTGACTGGCTTACCACGACCAAAACAAGACTCGGAAACAAAATGGACGGTAGAAACACGCTGCACCTGGCACTCGCGCACATCAAACCCACACACTTATCATCCTCTCTCTGGAAATCAAACTCCAGGCTCACAGAAATGATGAGTCAGTATTCATTTAGTTTGTTTCTGTACAGTTTTTTGACTTGATAGTTTGCTTTTCTTAGCTTTATACAACAGTACTGACAGCGTTAGATTACTATAAGGTCTGGAGTGCACCTCTCATTTGATTTGATTTTTATTTTTCAGTTTGTGAGATGTTTGACGGAAACAAGCCTCCAAAAGGTTGCGCCAAAGCTCGTGTGTGGGTGCGTGTGTAAACATGTCAGTCATTATTAATCAAGCCCATCTTTGTGTTGCATATAATTTACTCTGGTAGTAGTAGAAAGCAAATCCAGATCAAGACTATCAAATAAAACTTAAACAGGAAGATGAATGTTGGCCACGAGCGTTGTGATTTATGAACACGCCTTCACAGTCGGAACGTCTGCTTTTATTATTTTAAGCAGTACATCCGGACATGAAACATGCTTACATTTGCATATTTGATGTTTGATTCAGCTACTGATCTTCTTGGATATAAAACGCATGGGGCGGGTGGTGGGGGACTAATATGATGACCACTTGCATAATCATAAGAGATTATTTGCAGGCAGTGAATCCCAAACTCTGGCTTGGTAAAGATAATGCTGCGGATCACCAGATGTAGCAAATGTGTGGATTTTTGGTCAAGAAATTATATATACAGTTGAACCTGGACTTAAAAAAAACTTGTACGAAAAATTCACAATGCGAATTGGGCTTCAGAGATATTTCCCTCCCATCCATCCATCCATTTTCTATGCCGCTTCTCCTCATTAGGGGTGCGGCTATGCTGGAGCCTATCCCGGCTGACTTTGGCGGGACACGGGGTACACCTTTGTCCATTTCACGAAAAAATATAAAAAATCTGAAAATGGAAGCTGCTGCCCATATTGATGATTGTACTGCACCGCAATACAAGCTGCCAAAAACCAAACAGGAAACAGGAAACCAAACAGGAAAAAGCTGGCCTTTCATTGGTTATCTCTGTTATGAAGAGGATTTTTGTCATGGGACCCAGAACGCCTGGCTGCACCTGTTACTGGCTATATGATATATGAAAACAGAACCATAAAATCACCATAAATAGAATATAATATGGTGACACATCCACAGGATGACACGCCTTCTTTAAGGAGCCTTGGGGTGTGAGAGTACATTGGTGGAACTTCCATGTGTGTGAAAAAGCATTTGGCTACTCAGCGTCTTCCACTGCTGTGAAAAGCTTCTCATCTCGTCCGATGAGTTCCATTATGGTACATTTCAAGTAATTATGGAAACGATCTATTTCACACACATGCGTGTGAGTGTTAGCCACATGGCTGCCGTCGCCAATCGACCCCTAGCTACAATACATTGGTTTTCATTATAAGGGAAAAAAACAAACCTACATTACTTTTTTTTGCCAATATTGGACAGATAAAATTGGTATTATCAGATATTTCTTGTCTTTGTCAGTCGCTGGTGGATCTACTGTACTAATTTTTGATTTGGCCCCTGACACACTTTGCAGTTTTTTCGGTTTAAATTGAAAAACCATTGGTGTAAAATCAGCATTGTTTTAGGTTTTGCATTTTGTCCCCTTACTACAGTGATGATGTACTCAAAGCGTGACATTAAAACAGAGGTACCTTGATTATGGTGTGCCATTACACTGCTGGTTTTACCCCCTAGTTACGTATTTCGGTCTGTGCAAGCACACATTGCATTGTGCGCTCCCTTTATACACAATTCCTTAGGCTATGTGCTTGTTGTTCCCTGGTCCACCAAAATAAACCAGCAAGCCTGAAAAGAAGTCAAAGCTGCAAATGTGAAGAAAGATGAAGTGTGTGTGTGTGTGGGGGCTGCAAGCATTGCAGTTTGACAGTGGCGTAACAAGGTGTGCCGGTGTGTGTGTGAGAGAGAGAGATCAGAGCCATGAATAATTGATGAATGTTTTGTATTTGCATCCAACGTGGCCCTGCCATGTTACGAGTCAATGAAAAGACAGGCAGCGGGTGTCCCACACGTGCCTGACAGGACACGAAGCGGCCCACCTAAGTTATTTGATCGAGACCTGAAGATCTTTGATACATGAAGTTTTTTTTCCTGAACTAATTTGAACTTGCCTCACAAAACTGCTGGGCAAAATGATCAATAATTATGGCTCACTTTTCCAAAAACTCAGAACTGCTAAGAGATGACTGTAAGGATTTAAAAGCATTCATCCTAATTCCACTGATAAGTTTCAATTTGACCAAATTCAATATTTTGTCTTTTTAGTATTTTCTTTGGAGTCCAGATTTTCCATCTTCACTCATTAAACTTTAAATGTTGACACATTTGAATTAAGTAGCAGTTGTTTCAATGAGCAAATACACAAGGACTTTTTCAATATCTACCATTAGATTTAGTTGTTCGGGTTCTTGACACTCGCAGGAAGGTTATCCTGCTTTTTTAATGAGCCTTTTTATTTTGATGGGAACTAGCATGGGGTTTACAGGAGAAAAAGTATTTTAAATAGTATTAATTGGCTGACAAAACTGTCTTAATAAACTGTCGTTAGAGGAGATCTTTTTTGTACAAAAGCCTTCTAAATTTAAGGCGGTGAAACGTGCACTCAGACTGGATTAAATAAAGTGACTCCTGCAAATATATCATGATCTTCAACATTGACATTGAGGTAGGGGATAAATAAGGTAATGCAGTTGGGTCTTAAGATGGTACCTTGAGGGACTCCTCATAGCTAATATACATAATTGTCTCTTCTGCTGTCTTAACATGATAAACAAATTGCCACAGTCCACCTTAACTGTGAGCCGTGCTGCAAGCCCGTTGTGCGGTACTTTGGAAGTTTGCATGCGTGCAGCTTGAAGATTGAAATAGCTTGACTTGTAACCCCTCCATGCTGAATCCTCCTGATGGCTGCTCTGTTGCACAAAGCCGAGAGGAGACAGATGGACACACCGAGCAGACAACCAAAGCGGCCGGGTGGTATTGTGGGTGTGTGAGATACATTTCTATGCTCAATGTCAGCACTTGAAACCGAGTAGGCCTCATTACCAACGTAATGGTATGCAATAGAGTAGTGAAATAGTCTACCTCCCCTGACCATTAGACCCCAAGAGGAGTTCCATTTGTCAGCTTGGTTCATTCACACCTGGCTGACCAGTCCCATATCCTCCTTGTTGTCTCTTAACAACACTGACTCTCACATGGCTGATCCTACCCCCCGAACCCTCCTATTGCTTTCTACCTCTTCTCTCAAGTCAAAACTGAATTCTCTCAATTTGCAATGTGAACCCTTCTCTAATTGCTGTTGTTGTAGCTGTATGACATAATCACGGTTTGTTTGTTTTGTTTTTGGTACAGTATGGGAACGGCTTTTTCGTTGGTGGTGTAAACAGTAATTATTTTTCAAATGAAACATACATTTGCAATAAAATTATAAAACAAAAAAATTTACTTATTTTCCCGCGCTACAAAATGTGTCATGAAGAGGGGGAAAAAAAATCATAGTCGTACTGGACTAAAAATGGCATTTATTTAGAGCTGTATTTTACAAAATTCAAGCCCAAGAATGGACATTTAACTTATTCAAGCTAGTGAGTCCAACAAGCAAGTTCCGGGCAAGTAAGTTCACCAAGCTCTCGATCTCTTTCCACATCATTGACTTAGTACAGGAGCAGCATATACAGTAGTTGTCACAAGCCGAGAGCGGCGTTCACTTATTGGGTTATGACAGTCACTATGAATTAAAATTTAT
The DNA here is from genome assembly GCA_024372805.1 of Oostethus manadensis. Taxonomy (NCBI): domain Eukaryota; kingdom Metazoa; phylum Chordata; class Actinopteri; order Syngnathiformes; family Syngnathidae; genus Oostethus; species Oostethus manadensis. The sequence continues at coordinate 498,444 of QODF01000145.1, read as the reverse complement.
AAATATATTCAATTATACATCAACACTCAAAATTTTATCACTAGGAAAAAAAAATTCGAATTGTTGTTGAAAATGCAAAAACAAACACAGAAGTAATACATAAGTAGCCTCTACACCAGCTACTTTTAACGCCATAGCACAAAAAAAACAAACTTCCTAAAATAGAAATAAAATGTTCAAAAAAGGGACTCTTAACAAGTAGCTGTGCCATTTTTGTTAATCACCTCAAAAATTGGTTTGGGCGAAAGTGTTTCCAGGAGGCTGGTGGCAATGTGACAGTTTTTTTTAGACCTCCCACTTTACTTTTTTGTTTTTTTTGTTTCATTGCGTCCAACCTCAGCAACAAAGGCATGCTGCGAGAGGCCATGCATATGCAGCTCAACAATCCCACGGCGTTCAAAGAGACAGGATACTTTTTAACGATTGATGTTTTCAAGCTCTGCCTTTTCCTTGGCACTGTCACTAGCCAAAGCTGTGATGCACTGGATTTGAGTAGTCGCCTGACTATGGCCAGTCACTATTCTCATTCTGCACCGTATCGAATGTTTCGCACAAAAAATAGATTAAGAATGGAATGCATGCATTTTTCCAGTCTTCATTTAGCACATCACCCTTTTTGTTTCCAAACAGCCAGGACACAATTCAGCTTCACTGCACACACACACACACAAAAAAAAAAACGGCCCATGCAAAAGATGCTAATTTGCTAATGACTGCACAGTGGAGGTTATTAAAGCCTCACGAGAGAGAGAGAAAGAGAGAAAGCCAGCCTCCTCTTCAGGGCGGGGGATTCTCCATCGCTCCATTCCATCTGCAGTAATAGTGTGATATTGCAGAGAGATGATGTTAATGCCACCTTGCTGTCCTCAGGGAAGTCCCTCTGTGGAGGAGCAATCATCATCCTGATGAATTCACTTTTTTTAATGCCCAATGGCTAATCTTCATACTTTTATTAACTCACACACCCACACAAAGTTTTCGTTGACAACAGAAATGGTCACCATGACACTTCTTTGCAATAAATGCAGATCTTTGTTTATACAGACTTGCACAAATGACACACGCTGTAAAGGAGTATATACAAAAAGAACATTATATTCTCTAGCTTTTAATGCAGGGTTAGGGAACCTAGGGTTCTGACTTATTGTCTGATTCATTTTAAAATTTTTTAAAGTAAAACAGTACAGAAATCATAGTGTTAATAATGTTAAAAATATAAAACTTTGGTATACTATACTTTGCATTTTAATTCATCCATCCATTTTGTACCCCAATGTGGATGGCCAGTGCCAGTTCTTTTGAAATCCATCCATCCATCCATTTTCCACCGCTTATCCGGGTCCGGGTCGCGGGGGCAGCAGCTTCAGTAGGGAAGTCCAGACTTCCCGGTCCCCAGCGACCTCTTCCAGCTCCATCGGGAGGACACCAAGGCGTTCCCAGGCCAGCTGTGAGACATAGTCCCTCCAGCGTGTCCTAGGTCTTCCCGGGGGCCTTCTCCCGACTGGGCATGCCCGAAACACCTCACCAGGGAGGCGCCCGGGAGGCATCCGGACTAGATGCCCGAGCCACCTCAACTGGCTCCTCTCGATGTGAAGGAGCAGCGGCTCTACTCTGAGCTCCTCCCGGATGGCCGAGCTCCTCACCCTATCTCTTAGGGTGAGTCCAGCCACCCTACGAAGGAAACTCATTTCCGCCGCTTGTATCCGCGATCTCATTCTTTCGGTCATGACCCATAACTCATGACCATAGGTGAGGGTGGGAACGTAGATCGATCGGTAAACAGAGAGCTTTGCCTTCCGGCTCAGCTCTCTCTTCACCACGACGGTCCGGTACAGCGACCGCATTACTGCAGATGCTGCACCGATCCGTCTGTCGATCTCACGCTCCAACCTTCCCTCACTCGTGAACAAGAACCCGAGATACTTGAACTCCTCCACCTGAGGCAAGACCTCACTCCCAACCCGGAGGGTACAGTCCACCCGTTTCCGACTGAGAACCATGGCCTCGGATTTGGAGGTGCTGAGTCTCATCCCAGAAGCTTCACACTCAGCTGCAAACCGCTCCAGTAAACGCTGAAGGTCACAGCCTGATGAGGCCATAAGGACCACATCGTCTGCAAATAGCAGAGACGAGATCCTAAGGTCACCAAGCTGGACTCCCTCAACACCTTGACTGCGCCTAGAAATTCTGTCCATGAAGATTATGAACAGAATCGGTGACAAAGGGCAGCCTTGGCGGAGGCCAACGTTCACCGGAAACAAGCTCGACTTACTGCTGGCAATGCGAACCAGGCTCCTGCTTCGATTGTACAAGGACCGAATGGCACGTAGAAGCGGACCATCAATCCCGTACTCCCGGAGCACCCCCCACAGGACACCACGAGGGACACGGTCGAATGCCTTTTCCAGGTCTACAAAGCACATGTAGACTGGTTGGGCAAACTCCCACATACCCTCGAGTACCCTTGCAAGGGTGTAGAGCTGGTCCAGTGTTCCGCGACCGGGACGAAAACCACATTGCAGCTCCTGTAACCGAGGTTCGACTAACGGTCGTACCCTTCTCTCCAGCACCCTGGAGTAGACTTTCCCAGGAAGGCTGAGGAGTGTGATCCCCCTATAGTTGGAACACACCCTCCGGTCACCCTTTTTAAAAATGGGGACCACCACCCCGGTCTGCCAGTCCAGAGGTACTGTTCCTGACTTCCATGCAATGTTGTAGAGGCGTGTCAACCAACACAGTCCTCCAACATCCAGAGCCTTGAGAAATTCTGAGCGGAACTCGTCTACCCCCGGAGCCTTGCCACTGGGGAGTGATTTGACTACCCCAATTACCTCAGCCACGGTGATAGAACTGTCCACGTACGTATCCTCAGACTCTGCTTCCTCTATGGAAGGCATGTCAGTGGGATTGAGAAGGGCCTCGAAGTATTCCTTCCACCGACCAACTATATCCACAGTCGTGGTCAGCAAGCCCCCGTCCGCACTGTAAACAGTGTGAACTGGGGGCTGCTTCCCCTTTCTGAGGTGTCGGACGGTTTGCCAGAACCTCTTCGAGGCCGACCGAAAGTCGTGCTCCATAGCCTCACCGAACTCCTCCCACACCCGAGTTTTTGCCTCGACCACCGCCGAAGCCGCGTGCCGCTTGGCCTGCCGGTACCTGTCAGCTGCTTCGGGAGTCCCGCAAGCCATCCATGCTCGATAGGACTCCTTTTTCAGCTTGACGGCAGCCCTAACCCCCGGTGTCCACCATCGGGTTCGGGGCTTGCCACCACGACTGGCACCGACCACCTTGCGGCCGCAACCACAACTGGCTGCCTCAGCAATAGAGGCACGGAATACGGCCCATTCGGACTCAATATCCCGGTCCTCCCTCGAGATGCAGGCAAAGCTCTGCCGGAGATGAGAGTTGAAGACTCGACGAACGGGAGATTCTGCCAGACGTTCCCAGCAAACCCTCACTACGCGTTTGGGTCTGCCAGGTCTGTCCTGCATCCTTCCCCGCCATCTAATCCAACTCATCACCAGGTGGTGGTCAGTTGACAGCTCAGCCCCTCTCTTCACCCGCGTGTCCAGAACATACGGACGCAGGTCTGATGATACGACATTCTTTTGAAATGTTATTGTAAATACTAACATGCAGTGTGAGCCTGGGTTTTTTTTTCCAGAGAGAAATAGCATGGTTTGTTAGGTTTGCGTGACAGCCACAACAACTTATCGTCCACTGTTTTACCGTTGTTAAGCGCACTGAAAATTGGATACTTGCATTGAACTTTAATGCACCGCATCAAAGGGATGATGGATGGGGCCATGTACCGTCAAGTGTTGGGTGAGAACCTCCTGCCCTCACTCAGGGCATTGAAAATGGGTCGTGGTTGGGTATTCCAGCATGACAATGATCCAAAACACACGGCCAAGGCAAAAAAAGATTGGCTCAAGAAGAACCATATTAAGGTCATGGAGTGGCCTAGTCAGTCTCCAGACATTAATCCCATAGAAAATCTGTAGAGGGAGCTGAAGGTTCGAGTTGCCAAACATCAGCCACAAAACATTAATGACTTGGAGAGGATTTGCAAAGAGGAGTGGGCCAAAATCCCCCCTGAGATGTGTGCAAACCTTGTGGCCAACTACAAGAAACAGCTGACCTCTGTGTTTGCTAACAACGGTTTTGCCACCAAGTACTGAAGCACGTTTTTCAAACGGTATCCACTACTTATTTCCTTCATGGAAATGCAAATTAATTTATAACTCTTTTTGAAAATCATTTTTTTGGATTTTTTTTGTTATTGTTGTCTCTTAGTGTTCAAATAAACCTACCATTGAAATTATAGACTTATCATTCCTTTGTTAGTGGGCAAACCTACAAAATCAGCTGGGGTTCAAATAGTTTTTTCCCTCAATGTATAATATTTGTCATATTTGAGAGAGAGTGTATGCGCATTCTTCACCGTGTGCTTGGTTGGAGTAAGTGGAAGTAGAGCTACAAAACTAAATCGATAATTATCTAATTAATCGACAACTATTTTGGTAATGGATTAATAATTACTCTTATGTGTACACACAAAACCTAGTGGTAGAACAGTGAAACTACAAATAGCTGTGGCTGTCCAGCGCAGGCCACATCATCTCATTTCACAACTTTACCATCAAACAAGACACCACCTCGACCCCCAGAGCAGATGAACCTGATTCCAAATGCAAAACTTGCTCCTGAGGTTTGTGAGAGAAAAAAAATTCTGATTCATTGAAAAAAAATCGTCAGATTAATTGGTTATTAAAAACAATCGTTTTGCAGCCCTAATACGAAGTGCATGGGAACCATGTGCACATGCATTCTCTCGCCATTGTCTCCCTGTTGCATTCCTTCTTCCTACCGGAAGACGGGGTTAAAATTAGTTTTCACCTTGATCATCTACTGATAGGAGACTGTTGTTTCAGACCTGGGGGCCGACTTTTATGTGGGTATTGATCAGTGAGCCTATCTCCTATCGACTCCTCTGCTGCACTACTACATTTGATGGATTGATTGGCAGCATGCAGCCAGAGACCAATTTGTCAGGGAGCATCGGACCTTGTCAGAGAGGAGCACCATTATGTCCTCATCATGGATGGCCTGCGGTCCCTCATGTACAGTGATGCCTATTCACTCTTGCCGCTGTATCCATGAGCATCTGCACGAGCCCAGAATCTCTCGGTGCAGATTAAAGCCTCTTTTTTGATTGAGGCCCTCCTCTACATGGCGACTGGTTTAATTTTGCTTTAAAATACCCCTTCCAGTAATGATGCCATTCAAATATATACTGTATGTACTTGCTTGTTTCTTCTGTTTTCACTGTAGAGACGCATCTGGTGGCTGCAGATGATTAGAGCACCCAGTAATTACCCCAGTCGTGTGTTGGGCGAGAGAGGCTAAAAAACAAAAAACTGGCGATTCTTAAATCGCCACTCATGCTGGCTTAGTCATTGTCTGCCTTGTCTTAGGGGATAATTGAAACATTAGCTGTCAAGGTCCACACTACCACTTCATTAGGCACCACTATACAACTTAAATGTTGGGTTATTTTGCTAAGTGCTAATGCCATCATCTACTGGCTTTTGTTACTGGAGATGGTTTTAATGCTGTCATTATTTTTCTACTGAAATGTGAGGTATTTTGGTGCCTAGTATGGTCATGTAGCATTCACGTTGGTACTTCTGTCATTGGGCAAAAGGCTGTGCAGTAAAGAACATAAAGTAAGGACTTGATTGGGTTGCTTTTGTGCTGATTTAACTCAGACATCCCAAACAAAAATGCCATCTGCTTCTTTTAATGTAATTGTTTTTATGTTCTGACATACACTGCTGATCAACATTTTTGGACCAGTTAAAAAATTGCAAGAATTTAAGTTGCATCATGAAGAGGTTCAAAATAGAGATTTTATATGCAAAAAAATAGCAAGACTTCAGTCATGAGGGATGCCCCCTGCAACATATCCACATAACCAACTGCCGTTTGACGCCCCTGCTCAATCTCCATTGAAGGAAAAAGCCCCCCAGATCATGTGCCCCCTTTGCAAAAATTTAGATTAATGTATGAGTTCACAAAAAGCTTCTGAAATCTACTTCTACAGAGCATTACTGATGTACACAGAGGGTCCAAGCACTGTTCAAGCTCAAGTGAACCGAACGACCCATCTCTCAAACTCTCGGCCCGCTTGTTTGGTACACACCAGGGTTCAGATGAGTGCGTTCACAATTGACTAAACGTACTGTATTAGCAAAGCAAATGCACTGGAGGTCATTTTAACCGAACCAAGCAAATGTGAACGAACACATCTTGGTTTCAGTTTCGATTGACACTGCCCGACAGCCGTTATTTAAGAAGACGTTTAGTTTTGTGGTTGCTGAGTGCATTGAGTTTGTGTGTGCTTGTGTGTAACAGTGATTTTATGGTCTGTGTGCATAGATTCACAAGTGTAGCGAAACAATGATTTTCAAATGCTCCAGGCAACATCAGTCGAGTTTAGCTATTTGTTTGTGTGCTGTTCCGCTCCCAGACTAGGAAGCGTTTACTCAAACCTATTGACTACTTTCATTAATATTTCACCGGCTCCTGCGGGGCCAGGAGCTAGGGGGTGCCAGTTGGCCAGCGAGAGAATGTGATTGATAATTTGACGTATTAACATCTCGTCCTCTTCTCCTAGCAGGACCTGCGGGATGTCTGGCTCAACTACCCACCACACCCTCTGCAGGTGGGTTGTCTTATCTTCTTATGGTCAAGGTTTTTCTTTTGGGCATGCCTAACAAAGTTACATGTTTATACTTCCATTTTATCCATTCCCAGCAAATACTTTTGGCTAACAAATACTTTTGATAAACAAGAGACAGCACGCTTAAAAGGGTAAAAAAAAAAAAAATCACTACAGGTTCTCAGGTTGTGTTGACCTCGGAGAGCGCCTTGCGTGCTTTTGTTCACTGATATTTGGGTGACGTTTTATGTCTCATATTTCATCCATCCATTCTTGGCTTTGCATCATCTGCCCAGAAACACCGCGTATGTCAAGAGTGTGTTGTTTGAAATTAGGATTTAGGAGAAGACATCAAAGATGCTGTAACAGGATTACAGTCTCGGCTCACACGGACCCTACAGGGACCGCCCGGCTTCCTGCTCTCTGATGTGCTCGCGAGGAGCAAGACTTTCTTTGTGTCTCTCTGCCGAGGCTGGTCTTTTTAAGCGCTGTATTCTCTTTGCTCCCTGCATGGGGTTCATACGTACATTTTTGCATATTTGTGTTTTGGCCCAAAATAACAGGCTGCTCTTGTTTGTTTTCATCCCCAAACACTGATGTTTTGGTTGTGCATGTCTTCTGTTGCTGCTGAGCAGTGGTGAGGCAGATGCTCTGGAGGTGCGGACTCTGTGGTCAGGGTGGAGCACCCGGATCAGCCCTGGACCGCCTTTGGCGTGAGGAGAGCAGTCATTAGCTGCTTCAGAGCAGCAACATTATTACCACACTGCGCGGTGAGGGGCTGAGGTTTCCTGTGGGTGGGGGGTTCTTTGCTACCAACCTTTGGTAGTATGATAGTATCATGACCTTATAGCTTATTGCGGTAAGCATTGGTAACAAAGGCAAAAATGTTCTCTAAAACCCAATGCACAGATTTTATAGGTGTCAGAAACCTCACGGATGGAAGTAGTTTATTTCCAACATACTTAAAATCCTTAGTATTCTGGGGTTTTATGGTTAAAAAATACCTTAACCAGTAATTATTAAGTTGTCATTGAACCATTTGGAGTAGAGACATGCGTTATTTTAAAATGTATTGTAATTATCAAGGCATCCCAGTCATAACTGTGGGAAGCCCATGTTTGACGACTTCCAATATACATTTTTTTCAAATCTGTTTTCTGGTAACCATTAGCATATAGCTGGGGGCTGTTGGGGGCTGGAGTGTAGGTGTGGTCAGGGAAGAAAGCTGCCAAATCTGAGCATTTCGGCCAAAAGAAGAATGCAGATTTAGCTTTAGATTTATGGAGTATTTCACTGAAATTAACATACCAATATCACAATCTTCTAAAGATACTGCCTTATCTTCTTTTGGTATTTCAATTTGTTTTCTATTTCAAAACTGGTAAATGGTACATGATGATGTGGAGTGGCAAGGGGGTGGGATTAAATAAGCTTTGCTTCTTTCTACTCCTTTTTGGACGTTTGGATCTGTTAGTTGTAATGTGATATATTCCAATGTAAGCTGTATGCATGTGAAAATTACTCTTGCACAATTCCAACATAAGAAGAAGCAGAGCTGGCTTAATAATTGCAATTGCCGTTCTTTAGTGATTGGCGTTGAATGTGTTCAACTGTTGCAGAAAGCTGAGAAGCTATCGCCCTCCTACCTAAGAATAAAAAAGAGGTCCCGCCTTAATAAGCTTTGAGTGCACGGCGATGGCAGCTCACCAGCACGTGGGAAATTACGCCAATACCTCGTTTTTGAAATACACGCATACATTAGCCTAACCTCCGTTGTGCCCCAGCGAGCACGGCGGAAGACGCCTCGGTTGACACGCTCATCTTTATGACGTACGTGTTCACTCAGCACGCACCAGCGCGTCATCACCTGTACGCTTCGGAATAAGTAACCGCCACGTAGTTTACCTGAATGTCTCCTGTGGTTTTAGCGAGGAGAGACGCTTGTAGGACTTTTTTTTTACGTGAAAAAAGACATGGCAGTTCTGCGTTAAATGTTTTTTTTTTTTTTCTACGAACTGCACTTTCCCTTTCTCCCCACTGTGTTTGATTGAAGGCTCGCCTCTGACCATTACTCCGAAGGACAGCTCGCGCCTACGAGTCCTGAACTCGTCAGATGTCGTTAGTTGAGTTCATGACATTTGACGCCTTCCGTTAATTAATGGAGCGGGGAGGGGGATATCAAAAATGAAATGATGTTTGTGAGGTTCTTCTGCACCCTTTCTTATATCCCCCACCCGTCCCTTTTCAGGTCAGCTCCGGCATCGAAATGTGGCGCAACAAAATTCGTTTTAAAAAAAAAAAAAAAAGAAATGATTCACAAGACACATCGAAAGATTGGATCACAATATTACCGGGATTCAAATTAAAATATTGAGTTTAAAAATACATATTTGATCTTTGCACCGGTTTAACAAATGTGAGCAGGACGATGTGGGAGTTGTTTATTTGCATTTTCCACAAAGAGAATGCTTGGAGACGAGAGAGGTGGTCACCTGCGAGCAGGTCGTGCTTTGTTGTTGATTGCTGTGGAGCTTTACAGCGAGCGGCCTAATGAAGCAAACTAACAAGGTCACCTGAATGTGCCACGTTCCTCTGCAAAAGATGTCTTGGTCAACCTCACAGTTGTACCACGCTGAGACCAATTAGATGTCTCTCGTAGCCTAATTAATGCACCCATAAGGATGGCTCTTGATTAAACAAACATTCATGTGCATATTTTCTTAGTATACCACTTTTTTCTAATGAGCACAGGCGCTCGCATCGCATCGAGGATGGAGCGGCTTGCTTTTTCTCTGCCTTTGCCGGACTCCGCTGGCCCTCCAGCGACAGCGTCCAACAAACCATTCTTTAAAGCCTGATCAAGGCTCTGATCTCCTTGCTAAAGTATAACCGTGGCGGCCGTGATATTAATGGACCGTTTGAGTCACTCGTTTGGGCGAAAAGAAAAAGGGAACTGTTTGACTTCACACTTAATGAGTACCAGATTCTATCTGCCGCCGATCTTTTGAGTTTGTTTTGAGGCAGAGGGAGAAACACACTCTAAGCGGCACATGTTTGATTTAGGAAGACTCGTAGAGGGAATTACTGCACTGAGGAAGTGTTTTTTTTTTGTCTGCGCTCTTGGAGGAGTCTCAGTGCCCTCGCTGTAGTTAAATGTGGTCATCTTTGGACCTTTTGGCTCTCTTAAATACTGCTTTCAGCTTGTGTGAATGATAGAATGTGAATTTTGTGTATCAAAGTTTAATGCATTCAAACCTAGAGTGGAGCTTATCGACTGATGCATTTCAGAACCGTGCTGATCTTGAGCGATGTACAAAAAATGATTATAGCTCAACTCAAATCTCATCACTCAGTTCTTGTAAGCCAGCATTTAAGGATTATTTTAATGTGACAGCAAATAGTTATAAGTAAAGTAAAAAAACAATTGATTTGTACATGATTGGCAGGTCCAAGAGCCCCTGAGGAAGTCCGATATTTTTATTTGTGTGCTCTTGGAGTAGTTTGAGTCGTTAGGCCATCTGGACCTCTTGTATGAACGACAGGATGCAGTCAAAAAACTGCTATAGGGAAGCTTATTGACTGTTGCAGTCCAGAACCTTGCTAATCTCTAGTCATGTGCAAAATAAGATGATAGCTCAAGTCATGTCAGATTATTATTTTATGTAAACTTTTTAATGTAAATATATAAGATAAGGTGATCTATAAGATGCTTGACCAAACAGATATCATCCGGGATTTCATTACAGTCGTCCTTCTCAATTCTGCGGTTTGATTTTTTAGAAACTAAATAATTAATACATGTTCACTTTTTTGTAGTAGACCGTGGTGTATTATTAGTCAAAATATATTGAAATGCAAGTTGTATGGCGTATTCTGGTCACTAGGGGGCAGTAATGGCACAAAACATTGAGACCTTACATTACCTTAACACTGCATGAAGTCATAAAGGCAGTCACGGGATGTCTGACAAAATAGACTGAAGAAAAAAAAATTCTCCTCTCATTATGCTTGGGAGTGGTACATTTTTAGCTTTATAGATTTAGAAGAAATAACTTGCCGTTAGCAAGTCCCTGCAGCATAGGTGTTAAGCAATGTGTTGTATTAATAATAATAACGAATATAGGTGACTATATGGGTTAAATTTCATTTATAAAGGACTCTAATAATGTGAGAAGTTGTATTTAGAAATCCATAATCAGGTAATCTATGCTTTAACTACGAAAATATGTGATTCAATAACATTGCAGAAATTAATTTGCTGTTGTCTGGAACCAATTTACTGCAATAAGTACGGGACGACTGCAACGATTAAAACTGACATTGATAACGTCATCAATTGATTTATATCAACTGATATTCATGTAATGAACGAATTATTGTACCGTTGTTTTACCGTGATGCCACCTGATGCATTTCACAAACGCCCTTTATGACAAATAAAATAAATATTGTCACGTGCAATGTAGTTTACAAAAAATGTTCAACCTTTTCTTTCAACAAAATTGTCATAAAAAAAAACCAATAGACAACTAAAATAACATTTTCTCCTATCAACAAGTTAGGCAGGTTGGTTATGATAAAGAACAAAGTCAAGTTCAAAATATGAAATTCTGGACTAATGCAGTCATTGAATTTATAACCTGGGTTTACAACAAGATATATTGAATGAATAGCATAAAGGATTACTCCTTACTCCGCCATTGCATGACCATTGCTATCATTGCAAATTGCATACAGTATTTATAATGAAACTTGTGAAAGTGATACTTGGAAGTAATTCCACATTGTGGACATTTTGAGCTTTCAAGCTTGTTGCTCTGTGGAACACATCATTATGTGCGAGCTGATATCAATATCAGAGATGAACCAATATCGAATTTTTATGCCAGTATCGGCACCTCTAGTAAAAGCAAAGATAATTTTTTGCCTGCATAATGTGACTGTCACTGTGTGATCTCCAGGTCCAGGAGCCGCAGACAGACAGGCAACTGATCGAGTCGTCACCCGTCCTGCAGAAACTGACCGGCTTCGAGGATTCCATCGGCGTGCTGTTCACGCACGTGCGCCTGCTGGCCAGGGCCTTCACGCTGAGGACGGTGGGCTTCAATCACCTGACGCTGTAAGCATTTGTACCATTGCTTTGTCTCTAAGTAGACTTACTGGCAATTGGCTCCCTTTTGTCACTGGTTGGCCGCACGGTGGACCAGTGGGTTGCACATTGGCCTCACAGTCAGGAGGTTCAGGGTTTGAAGCTCCGTTGGGCATCTCTGTGTGGAGTTTGCATGTTCTCCCCGTGCGTGCGTGGGTTTTCTCCGGGTACTCCGGTTTCCTCCCACATACCAAAAACATGCATGTTAGCTTAATTGACGACTCTAAATTGTCCATAGGTATGAATGTGAGTGTGAATGTTTGTTTGTCAATATGTGCCCTGCGATTGACTGGCGACCAGTCCAGGGTGTACCCCGCCTCTCGCCCAAAGCCAGCTGGGATAGGCTCCAGCGTACCCACGACCCTAAAGAGGATAAGTGGCATAGAAAATGGATGGATTGATGGATTATCACTGGTTGTTGGTGTCAAACGCGACTCGTCTTTTAGCTGAGAGTGGGATTCTATGTGAGGCCAGTGCACCATGGGAAATGTTTCCCTGCTCTGCTTCCATTTTATATCCTTCTCGTAATTACTTTGACAGACCATTCTCTCAAGCCTGTAAGTGAAAGACTCTTCACTTGTTTTGCTCACAAACTGCACTTGTACATTCTGTCTGGGATAGATTATGGCTCTGATTATTCACTGTTAATTAATGTTTTCCGGCGAGGCTGTGGCGATTTAATGGCAACAGTCACCATTGTGTCTCGACAGCACAAGCTCGCTTGCTTTGAATATATTGCAGTTCTTGTTAAAAAACGATAATGAGACAGTTCACGCTTGTTTGTGTTGCAACCGACGCTTAGCTCACTCGCCAAGCAAATCGTTAGTTTGACAGCAAAAGCAAATTAAAGTTAGCAACACACCTGATATCTTATTGGCAGCCTGCACTCTAATTGGTTGCTTAGCTTGCCTACAATGGCGGCACTTTGTGGAAATTGCTGGTGTCTGTCTTGGTCAGTGTGAGCTTTCCTTAGAAAACCCTCAAACGCTTCACACCACACATTTCAGCAATGCACTCATGGCAAAAAACTGTTTTATATTCACAGGATTTCTCTGTAATTTATGTTCATTGGCTGGTAGGTTGAGCTGAAGAGAAACAAGTTTCTTGCAAGCTGCAACAGAGTAAGATTCCCCCCGCACATCCCAACCCAAAGGACTAAAGGTGACTCCAAAGTGGGTCAAGCTGAAGCGATGGTGAGGAGGAAGAAAAAGGGGGTGAGATAAGACAGAAAGAGGTCAGGCAATCAGGTAGGCAACAGATGAGGAGACAGGATGCCAGCTGACCTTTGTCCTCCCTCACCTTATATAGAGGACATACTGACCTTGAAAACAACCCGGTGGAGATGCTGCAGCCCCCTGCCACAAGGCGCTAGGCTTCCTACCTCACCTGGCAACAGTCAAGCAACAGTTTTATACGTGGAAATACATCCATACGTTTCTATATTGCTACCGGGTTTATACTTGCAGGGTGGGGCATTAAAGCCTGCTTTTTTTTTTACATGTTAACAGCATCATACCAGATTAGCCTATTTGCCAAAATAAATCCTCAAAACCTTCCAACTCCATCGTGAGCTGACTGCTGACTCATTGCCAGATGTCCAAACTCCTTATTTTAAGATGTGTAGTGAAGCCTGCCTCATTTGGGTTTTTTTTCTGCTTACATCATGAAAAAAAAGTAAAACTTCAAAAAAGAGAGTCAAACAAGTGCGGGAAATGATGCATGTTTAGTGCTCAAAAACAGGCTCTAGGAACAAACATTACTGTTCAAATGTCATTAAAAAGTCACTTTCGCGTAATAAAGGACCTTTAAGTGTACATGTTACTTAAAAGATTGCATGCACCGTTAATAAATGTTTATGATTACAGCTTGACCCAGGAGCAGATTATTTCTATTCCGAGCATTTCCTGTAAGGAAAATGCATTGTTTTCTCCACAAATCCTGTATTATTAAACAGGAAGCCAAAGGCAAGCCTATCGGGGCACTTCTTACTGTTTGAACATCATTAAAATTCTACTTTTGCATACCAGGAGTCCTTTTAAAGTCTGTAAAGTTAATTTGCATTAGGCCAAGCGGGGCGCTGACCCACCAGATGCAGCAGATAGAGCAGGGGTAGGCTACATGTGGCTCAGGATTTCGATTACTGCATTTTTTTAACATGATTATTTATTTTATTTGCTGACATTTTAATGTAAACCATTACAGAAATCACAGTGTTAAAAAATTATTATAATTTTAATAATATAAAAAATTATAAAACTTTCTTATGCATTTAAATCCATCCATCCATTTTCAACTACAGTGTGGTTGGCTAGAGCCAAACCCAGGTGTCGTTTTGATATTTTCCGGATCGGACACCAAAACGCAAAACAAAAGTAGAGTACGGTGCAAAACCATGCGGCACCAGAAGTTGCACTAATGGCTATAAGTATTTTATTTATTATTCTTCAGTAAAATGTTATTGAAACAAATACGTTCAAAGACTTGGATTTTACAATTGTCGGTCTTGCATATAAAGGCACGTATTTAGTTGTATTCAATATATGGCTCTCATGGAAAATACAGTTGAAAATATGTGGCTTTCATGGCTCTCTTAGCTAAAAAGGTTCCCAACCCCTGATAAAGCAATGGTGATAAAAAAATAATAAAATCTTCCTGGGTGTGTCAATAGGCGCTTCATTGCAATAGTATCGCCCAACATTTTCAAGAAGTTGATGATAGTTAGGTCTTGAGTTAGCTCTGCTAACTATTATAAAATAAGCTGTATGCAGTTTTTCCTTAGTTGGTTTCCAAAAATGGAGTTCTTTCTTGAGTGGCCTTCCTCCTCCTCTTCCTCCTCTTCTTCACACGGGCTGATGAAGGTGTTTCAGATCAAAGCGGAAGCGCCACGCTTTACTCCCCGTCTCCCCTCCAGCTCGCTGCTGCATTGTGCGAGTGAATAAAGGACGACTGTTCACGCAGCAAAAGCTCTTCCTCTCTGACCTCCCTTCCACAACCCCACCCCCAGCCTCTCTCTTTGCTTCCAGTCGTCACTCCCCAAGATTTGAGTCTTCTTTGCTGGCTATGAAATGTGCTGCTGCTTTTTGCCAACCAGGCTCAGAAAGCTATCTGCCATTTCACTGATTGGAGCCATAATACTTAATGGTGGAGTTGCATTGCTATGCTAGATAAGATGTACTACTTATATGAAGTCTGCTTCATATTTGAGATGTCTTCCTATTAGAGGGGAGTGCTGGCTTTGAAAGGGACCTATTATACTCATTTTCGGGCCTATAGAGCAGCTGCACACCCGCACAGAAAACTTTCTAGATTTTTCAGACTCCGCGTCTCTTCCAGCAGAGTTTCCTGACTTCTACCCAAACGATTTGTAAATTACTCCACCCCCGGCCCCCCTCCAAGTACGCCTCCCGCCGAGCCCACTCCGCCGTGATTAGTCACGCTCCCGAGCACTCCAGAGGACTTCCCGACAGCTGCCGAACCCCACTTCCTAATTCTGGCGGTACAGGTGTT
The DNA here is from genome assembly GCA_024372805.1 of Oostethus manadensis. NCBI lineage: Eukaryota > Metazoa > Chordata > Actinopteri > Syngnathiformes > Syngnathidae > Oostethus > Oostethus manadensis. The sequence continues at coordinate 483,064 of QODF01000145.1, read as the reverse complement.
AATAGTAAACGACCATTTATGTTTTTAAAATGTCGGCATTTATCAGCTCCAGTCATCGGTGAGTTTGTAATTTGCATGCATGCAGATGTAACACTCCCTCTGCTTCGTGTATGCACAGTCTATAATGCTACACAGGAAATCCCGTTTGTCCTATTTCTGAAACAAAATAAACAGGACACTGATAAATTGTTGCTTACAGCTTGCTCTTTTGACTCTTCAACACGACCAAGTAACGTTGGAAAGGCGTCGGGCCTGGGCGATAGTCCAGCTTTGTATTGCTAAACCAAATTAGCTTTCCCTCACACCCGAACAAAAATTTCCTGGGAGCCATTGCTCATCGTTGCCCATAAGTCTGGGTTTTGTTACATCAGTAAAACTCGGTGCTGAAAAAAACGTTGTGCAGAGCCATCCAAAACTGCTTCCAGGGCTCACTCCCAATTACGCAAAACTCATTATCTGATGTGCTGGCATCACGAGAACACAACATTGTAACAACATTTATAGGTCAGAAAAGGCGAAAAGCATAATAGGTCCCATTTAATATACATACTTGCCTCAATTGGCTTCAGGAGTGTCAAAATTTAAAGGATATGTACAGTTGTGTGAAAAACTGTTTGCCCCCTTCCTGACTTTTTATTCTTTTGCATGTTTGTCACACTTAAATGTTTCTGCTCATAAAAAATAGTTAACTATTAGTCAAAGATAACATTGTTGAACACAAAATGCAGTTTTTAAATTAAGGTTTACGTTATTAAGGGAGGGAAAAAACTCCAAATCTACATGGCCCTGTGTGAAAAAGTGATTGTCCCCTTGCTAAAAAATAACTTAACTGTGGTTCATCACACCGGAGTTGAATTTCTGTAGCCACCCCCAGGCCTGATTACCACAGTGAGAGCCATTATCCACAAATTGTAAAAACATGGAACAATGGTGAACATTCCCAGGAATGGTCGGCCGCCCAAAATTACCCCAAGAGCGCAGAGACAACTCATCCGAGAGGTCACAAAAGATCCCAGGGCAACATCTAAAGAACTGCAGGCCTCACTTACCTCAATTAAGGTCAGTGTTCACGAATCCACCATAAAAAAGAGACTGGGCAAAAACGGCCTGCATGGCAGAGTTCCAAGACGCAAACCACTATTAAGCAAAAAGAACATTAAGGCTTGTCTTAATTTTGCTAAAAAACAAACATCTCGATGACTGCCAAGACTTTTGGGAAAATATCTTGTGGACTGACGAGACAAAAGTTGAACTTTTTGGAAGGTGCGTGTCCCTTTACATCTGGCGTAAAAGTAACACAGCATTTCATAAAAAGAACATTATACCAACAGTAAATATGGTGGTGGTAGTGTGATGGTCTTGGGTTGTTTTGCTGCTTCAGGACCTGGAAGGCTTGCTGTGATAGATGGAACCATGAATTCTACTGTCTACCAAAAAATCCTGAAAGGGGAATGTCCGGCCATCTGTTTGTCAACTCAAGCTAAAGCGATCTTGGGTGCTGCATCAGGACAATGACCCAAAACACACCAGCAAATCCACCTCTGAATGGCTGAAGAAAAACAAAATGAAGACTTTGGAGTGGCCTAGTCAAAGTCCTGACCTGAATCCCATTGAGATGCTGTGGCATGACCTTAAGAAGGCTCTTCATGCTAGAAAACCCTCAAAAAAAGCTGAGTGGGCCAAAAATTCCTCCAGAGCGTGTAAAAGACTTGTTGCAAGTTATGGCAAACATTTGATTGCAGTTATTGCTGCTAAGGGTGGCCCAACCAGTTATTATGTGCAGGGGCGATTACTTTTTCACACAGGGCTGTGTGGGTTTGGATTTTTTTCTCCCTAAATATATAAAAACATTCATTTAAAAACTGCATTTTGTGTTTACTTGTGTTATCTTTGACTAATATTAAAATGTGTTTGATAATCAGAAACATTTTGTGTGACAAAAATGCAAAAGAATAAAAAGTCAGGAAGGAGTCAAATAGTTTTTCACACCACTGTATATAGAGAGAATAAATATAAAGAGAATCAATAACACAAAAATATACAAATGTAGTCGTATTGTCATTCCATTTTGTCACGGAATTTTCTCTTTGTTTTTTTCCATTAGCTGAATGTCTTTGCATTTACATTTATGGTTCCTTCTGACAGGGTGACCTGATCACACTATTCCTGCTTGCAGTGACTATGTAGTAGCTATGTTAGCTCTTAGCACAAATTACCGCATCACTATCACGCCACCATGCACATACTTTGTGTGAACATCTTGCACGACGGAGTCCATATCAAAGCTGCTAAGAGAAGCCGCTAACAGGCTGGATGGGACGAGTCACCCTGGCAGAAGGACCCGTTCACAGCAAAAGCTGTCGGCGGGTCTATAAATTGACAGTGATTTTACCCTTTTTAGCGTAAGGCATCCGAGAAATGCAGAGGGAAAGCAAACGGAAAAGGCAACGATAAAATGCAAAAAAAACAAAGACAATACACAAAAAGCAAAGACAAAATGAAATGACAGTATGACTACATTTGTACATTTTTGTATTATTGATCCTCTTTTTATTTCCACCTGTATTTCCTTTAAATTTTGGCACTCCTGTGATTCTGTAGATTTAATTTGTGATTAGGCACCTTAAAAGCCTAAAAATGCCTCAGATATTCCAAACATCAAGTCGACCAAATGCACATCCCCCTGTGGCCGATGTGACTCATCAGAGACTGTGATATGATACACAAGTAGCTCACTCAAAAAGAAATTATATTTTGACCTGTTTTTAATTAAAAAACGATGTAGGGCCCCAAGGAGAAGTTTGGCGACGTTTTGAAGTAATAATGGACCTTATCAGACTAAATTAAAGCTGTGTGTGTATTTATTAAATGGGTGCAATTATGTAGTCATTCATAAAAAATAAAAAATCTTGCCCTTCAAATTCCAACAAAACAAATGGATGCAAAAATGTAGCCTCTGCTCGCTGACTGATGGACGGATGCGCAGCTGCAGTTTTATGGACCTAACAAGGTGGACCATAACCTCTTGACATGTTTCACTGATGTTAGCCTCCTCTTCCTTTCTCTGCATCCTGTTCTCATGCGCCACATCAGTTGATGGATCTGTGCTGCTGCATATATACAGTACTGCATGTATACTGTACAGTGTTACCTCCTTCCCTATATGACGCTTTCTTAAAGCCGCCTGCCTCAGCTCATATCTGCAACGCTGATCTATAATTCTGTTTAAATGATGGCCAGTAGTAGATGGCCACTAGACTTCCATATGGAAGTCTAGTGTTTTTTTTCCTACCCTTTTCATGCTGTTGTGATGTGTTTGCATCCAAAGCTGTCACTCTTTCCCAGAACCCACCCATTAAATGCCATCACCAAACAAATTTGTGGAGAGGGTACCATTGTGGTTTTGCGGTCTTAAATATTATATCCATGTCTTCCTTTCTTATCCAGGGGCCATAACCAGAGGATGGAGTTCCTTGGAGATTCTATCATGCAGCTGGTGGCCACTGAGTACCTCTTCATACACTTTCCGGACCACCATGAGGGGCATTTAACAGTAAGTGAAAAATCAGTAGTATCCGACCTATGATGTAATAACCTATTCTGGATCCAAACTATAATATAGCCTATAAGATTGCTCAAAACCAGTCACGGATGTGTTGCACAAACCCCAGGAGATGAGAGAGAATCACAGGGTGAACTTTATGCATGTATTCATGGTGGAGTTCAAGCTCCAAACATGGCATCCTGCAGGTGTGTGGCCAGTTGTGGTCCTTGACACCACAACCACATCCTGACGGTATAAACCGCACACACTCCGTGTGGAGCATAAATCCATCTGTGGAGATGTTTGTCCTCCATGTTGACAAATGTCTCCGCAGTTGTCTGTTGCTTTCCTCTTCAGGGAATGACTGATGCGCTGAACTTTCCCAGCGACATCCCGAACAACAGGGGAGGAGACCGTATGATGCCGTTAAATCAGTTCTCACCTGCACCGGTTTGACTCGTCTGTCTGGCAGACATCCTACACGTCTGTTTGCTCTTTCATCCTTCCTTTGGGTTGTGAACTTGCTCTTGTGCAATGTGTTTCTGTGATGTGTTTCCTTCCTTCCACACTTCCTGCCATCAATCTTTCCAGGTTTTTTAAAAAGCATCATCCCCCGAATCCACCCCTCCATGCGGTGTTTACTGGACTGTTCTGTCGCAACTGTTGCTCTCCTGTTTGGTCTTTCATCTTTTCTTTGTGAAGTCGATCTTGTGCGATGTACTTCTGTGATGTATATCCTTCCTTCCTTAGTCCCTATCAATCCTTGTCTGTTCAAAAAGTGTCAGGCTAGGTATTCACATCTTCTTCGCTCTATGCCGCTTACTGTACTGTGTCACGGCAATTGTCACGGGATGGAAACATTGCCCACTTTTGCAGTTCCCCATCTTTGTCGGCACATTTTCTCCCCCCTACTGTCAAGTGTCTGGGTGATAAAGCGACATGTGGACGTGTGTGGCACAAAGCGAGCGTTTGCACCTTTATGAAAGGTGTGAGGTCATTTTTACGGCCGGTACTATAACTCCCCCTGCCTTTTTAAAAAATGTTCTTGCGAGCTTCAGCATTTCGCTTCATGCATGCCGCTATCAGCTCCAGGCTGCGGCGTTTGAAGTGGTCTGAAAGCGAACAAGAGCTTGTTTGTGGATGTTCTTCACTAGATGGAGAGAGGGAAAAAAAATGACGGTGATGTCAGCCATGTTGAAGGCTGCGTTAAGAGATTGATAGCTGCAGCAACGCCACACAAGTCAGGATAAGGTACATCTGAAATGGATTTAAATTCAGCGATAAAAGTGTGCATTCAACTAGTGTGTGTGTGCGTGTGTGTGACAGCGAGAAAGCTTCACATCATCTTCCATTCTGCAACCCATCTTCTCTGTGAGCATCTTGCAGCTATATTTAACATGTTTGTGTTTTTCCCTTTCGGGAGCGTTGATGTACCTCAGCCTGCGGAACACGGCGCCGTCCGCTCAGCCCCGAGTCACCATGTAATATTTACCAGAGCAACGTGCAATCTCCCAGAAACATTTACTGGGAATTACCATTTCTGTCTTTGATGAATTATTTCACGTGTGGTTGGATTTTGATGTTTCGGTGCGCTCGTGTTGACTGTGTGTGCGTTCGGGAACTTGTTTTTACAAACCTGACATGAGGTTACACTTACAGTTTCTTTATGTCAGCCAAGTGGGCTGAAAATCTTCCAGAATCAAAACCGCTTTGGCAATCATCTACTTTTTAATGATGTTCTCATATTAACAAGCCTTTTTATGAGCACCGAATGTGAGAAAAATCTATCTCTTGCACTTGTTTGTGCCACGTCTGTGAAAATAGGCACTCGAACGCCCTCCATGAAGGAGGACGTTATGATTTCAAATGGTTGTAGCGTGAAAATGTTTACAGATAAAAACATGATATGAATGGGAAAAATCATCAGTATGATGGTAGTAAATTCACTCACCTAATTGGCATTTTATGACTTCACCTCAGAATTTGTCAGATCCCTGTCTTCACGATTCCTGCTCATCAAAGTGCCTTTCTCATCTCTCAAGCAAACCCGGCCATTGTCATTACCAGCGGGATCATGAACGCCTCAACTGCTATACATATGACATAGATATAAATTATCTATCTGTTATGCTTGTGAATATTCTCATTCATCCAGGTCATTGTATTCTCAGGTCATATCTTATCTATTAACAGTGCATTTTACGCCAAGGAGTCTCCCGCGAGTGCGTGCCGCTATACGCCTCTTACCATTAGCCATGTTTCGACAACGCACCACATCCCCTGAACATGGTGACGCAAAGCATCGGCTCAAGTATGTGCTCCGTGTGGACTGTTATGGCAAGCGGACTTGCAGAATGAAGTTTCAGATGTCCGCCATGTCCTGGTGCAAAGTATTAACTTACCCGTACATTGCTGAAATGGCTCGGTAGATTCAGCAATGTCGCAAACTTGTCGCAATTAAATTCTCCGACTTTGGCGATTGATGTCTATGATGTCAATTCCAACCATCAAGACTAGTAAGAGTTTTGAGACATGTTTAAAATAGTTCAACATGTGTATAATACGGGTACTATAAATAGTCTAGATCAGGGATGTCCAAACTTTTTCCCCCAAGGGCCACATACTGAAAAATGCAAGTATGCAAGGGCCACTTTGATATATCGTTAAATGTATATTTTGTAAAAATATTTCAAGAAAAAAATGCATCTCAGCTTTGATGTAGATGAAAAAAGCAAATCATTAGCATGTATTTGCTTTTTCTCCTAGTACTTTGAGTTTATTCTAGAAAAATTACAATTCCAATTTTTTACCTAATTCTGGTAACATTATTTTTTCTATCTTAGTGACCTCATTCTTGTAAACATACTGATGAATTTTTACGTTTGTTTGTTTGTTTATATTAGTTTTCTTGCTAAATGATATTTTTAGAATGTGCTCTGGGCCAATTAAAACACAGCCGCAGGCCGCAAATGGCCACACTTTGGACTCCCCCCTGGTCTAGAGCAGTGGTTCCCAAGCATTTTACATTTGCGTGAATAATATTTGTATGGGTTCGAAATATGTGTTTACATGGTCACATTTAGATGAATGGAAAATAAAACTTTTCCAATCAGGATAAAGTAGTAGTTGAAGAAAGAAGTACATACAGCCAATGATAAAGTCTCATTTTTCATTCTTTCATTTACTTCATCGGTGTTCAGTCTGCAGCGGAGACCTACCATGTGTGTCTGCATGAGTGAGTAGTAATTCCCCCGAAAATGAGGCTTTATCACTGGTAGTTTGCTTTTTTTTACTTTGTGTATTGCTTTCAAATTGGTATCAAATTAATATGCAGAACAGTAATTGCAAATAGACAAAAAAGTGAAGCTCTAATGTAACCCCCTTCAAATAGGAAAATCTCAACATTAGGCTTGAATAAAATTATTAGTTGTCCATCAGTGTGAAACTTTTATCAAAAGTTTACCATGCAAAAAAAATAGTATTTTATAATTACAAAAAAAAGTTGATGTTTTAACTGCATGAGAGTGCATGGTTTCAGGTGAAATGTCTGAAGGTGTCTGTGACTGTAAAACAGTTTGAAAAACACTGTGCTAACACATAAATACAACTTCATGATGACAGAATGCTAACTTAAATCCTTGCGTGCTTCCTCTCAGCTTTTGCGCAGTTCTCTGGTCAACAACCGCACTCAGGCCAAAGTGGCGGAGGAGCTGGGGATGCAAGACTTCGCCATCACCAATGACAAAACCAAGCGGCCTGTGGCGCTCCGGACCAAGACCTTGGCGGACTTGTTGGAGTGTAGGTGCACGCAAGCACGTTTGTGGTGAAAACATATCTGAATTCTTGAGTAATGATTTTGTGTGTGTGTGATAAGGGTGGGATCAGAGGACAACACCAACACCTTATATGAGGGCTGTCAAAACTTTGTCCAGCAAGGGCCACATACTGAAAAAGCGCCACTTTGATATTTTGTGAAGTAGCACATGTAGATATGCTAAGAAGTTTATATTTTTTAAGAAAAAACTGCTTTGTGATATACAGTGGGTGAAAAAGGTAAAAAATATTAGTATCAACTTTGGTCTTTTTTTCTGAAATATTTCCACTTTCTTCCTAATTTATATAATTTTTTTAATACATGACTGTATTATCATATTATTTTTGACTTTATTCCTTGACTTTTATTTCTAATTTTGCAAAAAACTTTACTTTATTCTTGTAAAATTGTAACTTTCTTTTCCTTGTTAGAATATTACTTTTTTCCAGTCATATTTTGACTTTATCTAAAAAAGGTTCAGCAGTTTTTTTTTTGGTTCTGCTGGGTTTTGTCCCCCAAGCTTTTTTTTTTATCAATTTTGTTCTTGTAATGAGGATTAGCGGTATAGAAAATGAATGAATGAATGAATTATGACTGTATTGTCATGATATTTTACCTTTTTTTCGCCACCCAATTTTATGAAAAATCGTTGTTCCTTTATAATATTGTAAATTGTAAATAGTTTTCTTGAATATTTAAATTGTATGCTACTAAAACTATATTTCCACATTTATTCTTGTAAAGTTATTGCTTTATTTATTTAAATTATATTTTTATAATGTGCTGTGGGACAAAAAATGGTCTTCGGGCCACGCTTTGGACACCCTTGCCGTTTATGAACCAAGTAAAATGTGACAAGCTTATTTTGTAATTTTTCAGATGGGATTTTCAGATTGGCATGAAAGTGTACTTTCCAGGCTTGGATAAGAACCAGTATTATGGTTAGCACCCCCCCATCGATGAGCGGCCATTAGTGATGGAAATATGGAAGCATAGATGCTGATAAGATGACCTGCTGGTTTAGTAGTTGATTGTCACCAGTTGTTCCAATATGTCCCTGAAACGGTCACCATTTTATATAACTTTGGGCTTATTGATTAGAGTGCAGCACTCATTGCACTTTTTATTGATGCACGCACACACACACACAATCTGCTGACTGCTGGACACATTTAAAATGCTATAAAAATTAAAAAAAACTTTCCCAGCAAGACAACTTTTCTCCATCATGTCTTAGAGGCTTTTCTTTCAATAGTTTATAATTAAACAGCTCGTTATTGCGTGATTTTTTTGCAGCGCTGGCCCTCAAGTGGGACTGAAACTATTTGGCTGGCACAATAATTGTTAAATCTCCATTTCAACGCTCGGTAGCCAGCGTACTTGTATGTGTGTGTGACTTTTGTGTAAACACCTTTATTATTATTTATCTCTTTTAAAAAGCAGAATGTTTTTTCCTCCCCTTCTTGCTTAACTATGTATGGGGCTGCGGAGAAATTCATGCTATTGTGTCTACAAATAGCAGCGTCCTTCAAACCTCGTCAAAGAACAAAATGACTGGTTTGTGTTTTATTCTTTTTTGCATCACTACATGGACATAAATCATTGCACTTACCAAGCTTGCTCCCTGTATGCCAATAGGGGGCAAATTTGCATGAAATGTGGCGGTTGATGTGATGTATTAACCAGCTAGTTCATAGCGATTTTTGTATGTCATTTTCTTTATATTGGTCCCGGGAGGAGGGCCCAAAAGGATAATAGTCCTGAAGGAGGACGCTCATCAGGCCGAGAGCACTATATGCTGTATAGCATGCTGAGAATCAATCTCTCCATGGGTGTAGAGAGAGAGAAAAAAGTCGACATCATTGACCAGAAAGGCCGCAATGCAGGAAGAGATAAAAACAAAACACCTCCCATCGTTTGCCTTTCAAATCGCACTGTTTGGCCGGGGTCAGCAAATGGAAAACGAGCGCTCCTCTTCCACATATGAACGTTTGTGCCCCGCAGCGACGGCGGCCTCCTTCCTCAAATATTACCCGTCGTTCCTCCTCGGCTGAGGAAATGAGCAGAAAGGGTGAGGGCGGCCAGATGCAGCTCACATTTGAAATAGGCGGTCATTTGACTTAGATGCTGCTTACTCGCAGCTCAGTTTTATTTTACTGCGCTTTAAACATAAAGGGAAACAAACTGTTTAAATCAAATTACTCCTTCATCCATTTATTTGACACATTTCTAGGTTTGCCCCTTAATACGTATCTATGTGCTTCTTCCAGCATTCATCGCAGCACTCTACATTGATAAAGATCTGGAGTACGTGCACACCTTCATGAACGTCTGTTTCTTCCCCCGATTGAAGGTGAGCCCCCTTTCGATTGCGCCTGATCAATGAGCCGCCAAGGGACCACTTGCGGGGAAAGAGGGGTGGAGAAAAAGGGGTTGTGGAGGGGCGTTAATGGCGCTGCCCTAACGGTGCGGTGCTGGGGGTGCTAATTTAGTCCTCCTAATGGGATGCCATTGATTCTTGAAGACCTCCAGCAGGTGATGGCATGCAGCTTGTAAAAAAAAAAGTGACCGCATCACACATACATGGTCCAAAACGCTCACACAGATGTGCAAAGGTGGACTGAAAACACCGTCATACCATAAATGCGCTAATTACAGCTGTGGTGTTGGTATTTACCTAAACCTCAACGATCATATGTGATAACTCGCGAGATTGTTTCTGAAGGATGAAAAGTCACTTTCAAGGCAATTTTTTAAACATTAATAATTTTGGCATGAGAGGAAACATTAAAGAGCATGCAGAGGTACATAAAGCTGCTTAATGTTAATGATTCAAATGTCATCCCTTTTGTTTGTTTGTTTAGTTCGAGCCACACAAAATACACGGGACAGACATACACCTATACACAGGAACAATTTGGCTCAAAAAGGAGTGCTTATTCACTCCCACCCCCTTATTCGTAATACTACAGCCTGTTATATGAATACAATATGCAGTAATATATGAACAAGATATCACACCTGCAAACACAAGTTTGAAAAGATGTAATAAATGCTTAAAAATGTGAGGCTTTTTCACATAAATGGCATTTATCCATTTCCAGTTGAAATCTACATAGAGTTAATGTCCTTTCTCGCCACCCTCTGTGTCGGAATGAAGCACAGGCACATGCTCGGCGGCCCGTGCACTAGTTTGGGATAAAGTGGTGGCGGCCTCCCCTGTGAAGCTCCACCGCGGCCTGATGTGCAGGGCTAATTGCCGTCTCGGTGAGCCTCTCCAGGGAGAATCCCGGCTCTGGAAGAAGCTGAGCTTTGCGTCATGGCCGCCTCATTTCCACTTCCAAGAGGCAAAGTTGCAAAGCAGCGACCGGCGCTCTCCTCCTCCCTTCTAGCTCTCTTCCTCACACTTCGTTGTCTTGCGTTTCATCCAATTTGGGCGAAAACAGAGAAGCAATGAAGGGCCCTCTCTTTTATGTCGACTTCTTCTCCGTGCTGCACTCTGTGATTACGCATGAAGAGGGCGAGCGTACTCAAAAGTGGGCAAAATGCAGCTCCTCAGAAAACAGTCCCATCTCTCTTCTTAGGGCTGCAGCAGCGCAGTACACTCACCCACACACCAACCCACCCCAAGAGATGGGGAAGTGCGAAGGAGAAAAAGGGAAACAAAGTGCAGCGTCTGAGAGGTCGGGAGCAATAAAGCGAGAGGGTAGGCAGCCAAAGCACTCTTTGTAGAAAATTAATAGGAGCAGACAGTTCTGGATTCAAAGTCTGCCTTTTTATGACGAGGCTGCTTGCCTGTTAATGGAAGAGCTTTTAGAGGTCCCCCCTGGATAAGGGAAATGTATCAGGGCTGCACATCTGACAGACTCCTGGTTGTTCGGTATTTCTGGATGCGGATTGGCGTTTTTTTCACCAGGCTGTGATTTGTCCAGACACAGAGTGCTAAGATGCTGATGGTTGGGTGGGGATGGGGTTCATGGGGTACAAATAAAATAAAAGCCACTGCAAAGCCAACAGAGAGAGAGTTTATTTCTTACATCTCTAAAAGGACCCGTTGTTGGGACGTCCTCACCTGCCTCCCTTCTGGGTTTTGTGTTGCAGGAGTTCATTCTGAACCAGGACTGGAATGATCCCAAGTCTCAGCTGCAGCAGTGTTGTCTGACCCTGAGAACGGAGGGCAAGGAGCCTGACATCCCTCTGTACAAGTAAGACATTGCTGCACACTGTGCCAATTTGGGAAGGTCCTTTCAATGTCAAGCTGGACCTCAAGATCCTCATTGTCCAAGAACCAAACTTGAAATGGTCAATAGTAGGGGTGTCACGAGACACAAGTTAACTATACATGAGATTGGGTGTGCGAGAACCAGATTTTACAGTATAGAGTACAGTGAAAATATAACAATATTTTGCAATTTAATCTACTTATGAATTTCTCCTATGTTACCACCCACTGAGACAAAGAATATGACTGACAAAAGGTGTTGTGGCGCAAACGTGTAGGGGCTTAACTATTTATCCACTCCATCAGTGCATCAACTTACATTCCTATGCTCCAACTACATTGAACCATTGATTACAGATGACAACTTGTTAGATCAATATCTAACATTGTTTACAAGGTGCAATCCGTTGCATTGATACTAGGAAATAAAGCATTGGCACGGCAGGCTTTATATAGGTGTGGGTTTTTTAGCACTTTTAATGATGAAGATGTTACTCCTAACAGTTTGATTTGGCGTAAGTTCATTAGTCATGCCATGCATTTTTAGCCATGCAATTTTTAGTGCCATGCATTTTTAGTATTTTAGCCACGCAAAAATCTGACACTGAACGTGCACGGTCTAGTAGAAAAGTCTGTGGGGACTACTTTAAAAATGCAACTTTTCATAGGATATGGGTGTGTTTTCATTGGTGTACACGTTTGTTAGGTAGATTGATTCTTCCTCTTCAGTTTTGTATCGGATTTATACCGAGTGTCAAAAGTTAACTCCAACTTTAAACGTTATGTAGGATATTGCTTCACTTTATCCTATCTGCAGATGAAATTTCATTAAAATCTGATGGTGTGAAATGTGTACTGTACATACAGTAATAAATACAGTGTGCTGCTGCACTAAGAGCGTGAGGCCCACATGAATATAATTACTAAAAAGTTACTGACTAGTATCGCATTGTATTGTTCTAAATGGACCGATATCATCCTTGAATTGAGTCGACAAACACAAATCGGGATATGATTGTTCCTGAGACAAATAGTTACACTCCTACAAACCTGCCAAGGATCTGAAACCAATCCACAGAGTGAGCACTCTTGGAACCTATCCCAGCTGGCTTTGGGCGAGAGGCGAGGTACACCCTGGACTGGTCGCCAGTCAATCACAGGGCACATATACTGTAGACAAACAAAGTAAATAGACAAAAACAAACAACATTATAATTGAACACACATAAAATGCCGGGAAAATTTTGTATTTGGCAAAAAAAACATAGATCATTATAAATGATAAATATCTTAAACAAGTCATGATTAATAATTGCACACCTACTATATTGGCTTGATAATTTTCCCTTTATGGGTCAATGCACAGACAGCATTTAAATGCAATGTAATGTAATTTCATTTGGTAAAAACACCACAGCTCAGAATATAAAAGGTTTAAATCACACCTTTCCTTTTTGCAAACGGAAAAAGCGTGTGGATTTGTAAAAGCTGCCTGCAGTAAATAACTGCAGCACCCCCCAGGGTGTCGCCCGTCCTCACTTTGACCAAAGGTCAACTGGCGAGTGTCTTTTGACTCAATGCTTTTGGAGAGGTGACATATTTGTTGCCGTGGCGACTGACAAACATTGTTCACTGCAACAAGAGAGCAGATGTGTAGTGAACAGCAGGTACTGTATGCACTAAAAGACAGTGGAGTGCTCCTGTCACATAGAGGATCTTTGACTAGCATTTCTTTGCAGTCCTGAACACACGCACTCTACACATACCAGCACTTTGTGACGCGCTACCCCCTGCTGAGATTGGGCTCAGGCGACACTCGCATGTGTCATGTTTGCTGTTGGCGCGTGGTGGCTTGTCAGTGAGAGGAGGAGGAGTGAATTATTGATACGGGTGTCATAAGTGACCATGCCGCATTAAAAATGGATCGCTTTCCTGAAATAAGTAAATTGTCTGTGAATAATTCAGGGCGACTCTCAGCTCGTGCGCCGCCTGTTTATGCTAATATTAACATTTCAAAACGTCTCCCAAGTTTTGTCTTTCTGTCTCGTTTCACACGTTCGTCCCCGCGGAAGGATCTCGACTGACGGCTTGTCTTTTTCTTTTAAATGAAGAACACGCGTAAACGGCTTGTCATACTGCCATTGTTTACCCTCGCAGTTTGTCTATGCTCTGGTTTGCACTTCCAGCATGTTGTGCGCGGCAGCGCTTTAATCCAGAAAGGAGTGAGGTGGCTCCCGCAGTGTGTGCGCTCGTTTTGTAGCTTGAGCATTTCTGTCCCTGCAATTTCCCTGACTTTGTGGGTTATTTCCAGTCTTGCCGTGTTGATGAACTTTGGCATTTTTCCCATAGGAAATAATGTTAGCTGTTTTAGATCTTTAAAACACATACAAAATAATGTTTGGAAGGTCTTAAACAGGTTTTCTAACTATGAAAGTATTCCAATTCCCGATGTTGTGGAAATTTTGTTAAAACAGGTTTGGAACTAATTAACCGCCATAAACAAGGGATTACGGTTATTGAATTTGAACATTATTACCTATGGAAAAAATGGTCACGTTCTTAATTAAAGCAAATAATCAGAATATAGTAATCAGAACATCTGAAAATAAGACTGGAAATAACCCACAAAGTCAGGGAAATTGCAGTGAAACAGCAGAATAGCAATGATTGCGCAACAAAAAGGACGCGCACACTCCTTCTTTAGATCTAACAAGCTCAAACCAGAACATAAACTGCAAACCCGTGCATTTTATGCACGGGAATGCTTGATTTGCTTAAATATGCATATTTTTGGCTAATAATTGGATGTATTCAACCACGAAACAGCATTATGTATTTGCTCATATGTTCTGAAGAGTCAAAGCACAATGTCATCCTACATTTTAAAATCCATCCATTCATCCATTTTCCACCGCTTATCCGGGTCCGGGTCACGGGGGCAGCAGCTTCAGGAGGGAAGTCCAGACTTCCCGGTCCCCAGCGACCTCTTCCAGCTCCATCGGGAGGTCATCAAGGCGTTCCCAGGCCAGCTGTGAGACATAGTCCCTCCAGCGTGTCCTAAGTCTTCCCGGGGGCCTTCTCCCGACTGGGCATGCCCAAAACACCTCACCAGGGAGGCGCCCGGGAGGCATCCGGACTAGATGCCCGAGCCACCTCAACTGGCTCCTCTCGATGTGAAGGAGCAGCGGCTCTACTCTGAGCTCCTCACATTTTAAAATGATTCTAGATTTAGCTGTCTTTGGCCCCGTGGCGGTTCATTTGACTGTTGCATTCAATAAAACATGCACAGACAGTGAGTCAGCAACAAGTAGGATGTTTTGTCTGGGCACTTGATTTCATGAAATGATGTAGAATGGGGCAAACGGACATGTTGTACATTATTTGACAACAAATGAATCAATCATATAGAAAAACAATCAAAGGAAAACTGAGGTTTGATTGTAATCTCCATGATGAAATGGGTTGGTTATCGGCCACGTAGTGCCAGTGCATGCTGCGGTGACATTCCCTGACCCACCTCCTCCAATCCTGCCAAGGGACAGGAAGTGGGCTATTCTTGGGCGCGGATCAGTGCGCTCATACTCGTCCGGCGAGTGCGCCCTAAAGGTGCTCAGATGGCCTTTCCTACCAAATGAAAGAACACTTTGCCTTGTGATGAATTATATTTGCTCCGCCTGAAAAACGTGCTTCATTTCGTCGTTTCTTTTTCCTCCAGCGTCCTTGTGTGCTTGCCTCCCCCCGAATATTAATGTTTTTTTATTTCTCAGCACTCTTGTGTGTCTTTTTGCAGGACGCTGCAGACGGTGGGACCCTCGCACGCCCGCACCTACACCGTCGCCGTCTACTTCAAGGGCGAGCGCATCGGCTGCGGAAAAGGCCCGAGGTGAGCTAGACGCCGCGCTCGTAAAAATCTGGCGTCTCCGAGCACGCCGCTAATGGGCCGGCGACGTTTATTACAGAAAATAAGCCTGTCTGACGGGGGAGGCATTATGCGCAATGAAAATGAATCGATCCATTATTGATTTGACATAAAGTGTGTTATGGAAATGTGCAGAAGACGACTCCAGCAGATGGTGTGCGTCTCTGCTCCTTTTCAGGTGCGGAAGACGCCGCGAGGAATCCAACTTAAATACATCAAGCTCCCCCGCTCCCCCAAATCCTCTCAGTGGCCTCCGACGTGAAAGCGTGCTAATCTGGCGATAAGTTTGTCTCCTCCATTGAGTCTTTGACAGCGTATTCTTCTCCATATTTACGCCACTTAATCTCCCGTAGCCTCCCCGCGCACGGGGGTGACGCTGCATGGCGAGCGCAAACATCGCCTGGCGCCGCGCCGCCGGCAGGCTTAGCGCTTGGAGATGCCCTAGCAAAACAAATAGAAAGCATCTTTGATAATCCTCCACATTTTTTTTTATTTTGACAGATTATTTTTTTAAAGGTAAAATATGCTAAAGACCTTTCCTTTTGCTTTTGTGTTTTCATGTAGCATCCAACAGGCAGAAATGGGAGCTGCCATGGATGCGCTTGACAAATGTGAGTAGCTTGGCACGCTCACACACACACACACACTTGCGCACACACACACTGACCATTAGCCTTGGCTGCACAGCGCCAGGCGGCTGCCACAGAGACAGTTGGTGGCGCCATCTTGGCTGTTTGAAGTGCTTGCAGGCAACATGTCTCCGTCCAAGACCAAGCCGCAGCGACACCACAAGCGTTCTTAAGCATGTCAATGCTCTGCCGCGTTGTTGGGGTCGTGGGCCCACGCGCAGTTTGTGTTTTTGTGTTTTGAACGAGCCAAGCTTCACGCGCCCTCGGGGACACTCTCGGGCACAGAACTCTTCTTCTGGTCCTCTTCAGAGCCTTGTTGGCGGTTTTTCATCTCGCCATCAAAGTCCACTTGAATAAAAAGTGCTACGTGCGGCTCACTGCACAGTCAAGTAGCGACGACATTTGCCTCTTAAAAATACATAAGGAGAAATACTAAAGGTCTACCTTTACACAAACGTGACTTTTTAACGATGTTGTACCCCCAGAGCCTGTTTATGAGCACCTAACGCGAGAAAAATCATTTTCATCACTTGAGAGAAGAGGTCCCTGAACTTGAAGGGAAAAACATTCTTCATCATAGACTCTGGCTCATACTCTGACCTGCCCTTAGCTGGTGAATATACCCATCACTTCAGATAATCACTATTCAGCAAGAAAAACAGGCAGGCTTTGCTACACATCTTAATATACTGTAGTAAAGTTCCTGCCAACTAGACACGTAAATTCTTCAGCAAATAGGCACTAACCTGGCACTGCTGTTAAAATGTAATGTTTGCACTTTAGCGTCATGTAGCTATGCTAATATTTCTAATGTCTGTGTCCTCTTGCGCAACTCCTTAATGTTGGCATCTGTTATTACTGTAAAAGGTGCGACAGCCCACTCTGTCAGTCTCATAAGCACCAAAACTGCGTGTCCACTTCCAAAATAGTTAGTAAAAAATAAATATAACATCGAGTACCTTTATGTTCCTACGGTTGCTCTATAGTTAGTAAAAAAAAATATAATATCTTTATATTCCTACTTTTGCTCTTTAGTTAGTAAAAAATAAATATAAGATCTTTATGTTCCTACAGTTGCTCTCCATAATGATGCCTACTGGAGCGCGGTGTCTAATTAAAACAAACATTTGAATCTTTGGCCCTCATTTTTCGGGCTGGACTCGGCATTACGCCACATGAATCATGTTTGCAATTAGTTCTTCATTGAGCTAATTAGCTGGAGGTGAGTGCTTGGCCAAAAGGGTGCTGGTGGCGCCGTCGCAGAGGTCACATTTTTGATTCTATTAGTCTGCTAAATGATTGATACTGTTTGTGCAGCCAGGCTCTATCTCCTTATTGAAGACTCCTTGTGCCTCATTATTTGCTGCCTCTCCTCACCAGGGGGTGGGCTTCAGCGCGCACGCTTCCTTAATTCCTCCCTCTTCCTCTCCCCAGTGTACGCCGTGTCAGCCTGATTGATGCGTGCTCGTAAATAACGTTTCCTCTTCATAAATTGCTGTTTCATGTGACTAGATTAGCAATAGCCTTTCAAAAACAAAAAGGTCACTTCATTTGGAAAGCAGCGCTTTTTTTTAAAAGTTGACTTTATTATATAAAGACACAAGTAATTGAGATGCTCATAGTTTTGCGATAATGATTCCCAATGCTAAATTTTATTATGTCTTATTTATGTCTTATTTTCTGTTTATTTTGGGAAAGTGTAAAGGTGACTATAGGGGTGTTGTTCCATGTTTAGAGGGCTCTAATGTTCATTCAGAAATATTACATTTATAAATAAAAGAACCCTACTTGAGCAGAAAGTCAGCAGGTCTAGAACCAATTAACCGCAAACAACTGATTACTGTATTTATGAACTATCAATTTAGGCTGAGCATTTTCTATGGAAAAAAAATAGCCTACTTTCTAAATATTTTTAAATAGTTTGACTAAAGTCTGCAAATTTGGGGATCAAATAAACTAACTGAAAAAGATAAAAAAAAATTGTAAGTAATATTTAAATAGTATTTGTATAATCACAAATAATTTAGTGATTTAAATTGTAGTGTTTAAAAAATATTAATAAATGACGACAGTTTGGTGATTGACTACGGCCTATTAGTCAGAAAATATTGAAAGACAAGTTATATGTAGTATACTGGCCAGTAGGTGTCAGTAATGTTACTATGATGAGACATGACATGACCTTGCATGGGTCAGCCATGGCATGTCTGATATGACAGAGTGGAAAAAATAGTTCACCTCCCATTATGTGCAGAAGTGGTACATTTTTGGCTTTTTTGTCCTTCTTCCCACTCCTTTTGAAATGCTTAAGTTCAGAAGAAATCGACTGGTTAGCTCGCTGTGCTGCTGTGGCCGTTTGTAGGCTGCACACCAGGTAAACATATTTAGAAAGTCAAAAACAGGTTTTCAATGCTCTATGAAAATATCCCCTTAATGCTCATTTATTGTGGTTGTGTCTGGTTTAGACAGTTCCCCTTTACTTTCTTGTGTGATCGTTGGCTTCATCTGCCAGCTTAATGAATTGCAGTGTCATGTTCTGATGTTATTGATTGCCTTGGTGGTGCTGGGTGCAGCCTGGCTCCTAGCTGCTAGCTAGCTAAATTCAGGTCCACTTTGAGCTGGCCTTTTCTGATGCCGAGATGTTCCAGCCTGACGGAACGCGTGACCGCCGCCATGTCAGAGGTGAAGGGTTGAGTCCGACAGCTCGGGCCTCATTAGACCCGCCTCGGTCCACTGGTGATGCCGCTCAACCGCAGCTCCTTCCTTGACGGCCTTGCCTTTTGAATAAAATGTTAAGCAAAGGCGCCTGCTGGCGGGAGCGTGAGTGTCAACAAACGAGGCACTGAACACGGCGAGGGGAAGAAGGCGTTGGCGGCGGCTCCTCTGGAGCACGGCACGCGGCATGTCTTTGGGACGAAGACCACGTGAAGGAGCTCAACGGGCTCTCAAAGACCTTTTTCACAGCTCTCACGACAATGCTGGAAAGAAGGGGCGGAGCCTCAGTGGGAGCCTGTAGTTATATTCTCTCTAATCTCAGGATGAGACGCCATCTGATGCAATGCAAAGCAAAGCATGAAAGATGGCTGCCTGTCAAAGCCTACATGGTCGCCGCTGTACAGGCGTGTTTGGCCACTTTGGTCTCCCACTCTGTTAGTTCGCCCCAATCAACTGACTTACTTGTCTGAATCAGGAGCACATGACAACACTCAGCCGCCATCTTGGACAGGAAGTAGAGTGTTGTGGGTACACAAGAGTGACTTATTGGAGTTAAGCAGCATGCAGATGAGGCTTCATCTCCAAGGAGCAGACAGCTGAGGTGCACGCCTTGGGTGTGTGTGTGTGTGTGTGTGTGTGTACAACGCGTGTTATGATGGAACGCTGGAGTCTCCTCCTCTCAAGACAAGTGTTGATTTGCATATTTCTTACTCAACAAATAGATAGTTGGCATCCCTGCGGGTGGACGAGTGCTTTGTTGTTGTTGAGTGTCTGCAGATCAGAGCTTGAACCTGTGAGGGCCTTCCTGCTCCGTTGTCCAGGTGAAGCGCTCGGTAGCTAAAGTGTTTAAAATGTCTTAAGAAGATCAGGAGTTATGTTTTGAGATGTACAACTAAGTACTGATGCAGTCATTCATTGATTAGGAGCTGGAGGCCAAACGTAGGCCTTACCGGAAACATAGCGTAGCTTTTTATTTTATTTTTAACGCTGTAGATGCAACAACGCCACATAACGGATTGAGAGAGGAGGACTCAAACAATGTGATGGTGAAGGGCTAAGTTTACACTCACATTCTAACAGCCTATTCACTGAAGACCAAACTTCATCAACTGACCGACGGGTAGTTGGCAGAACTTTATTTTGAAATGTGTAGTGAAGCCCGGGTCCTCTTTTTGCAAAACTTGTCAAACGAGGGAGATGATAGACTTTTCTCACATTTGGTGCTTAAGTGACTGTTAGAACATCATTAAAAAGTGACTTTAAGATGTACAAGCAAACCTTGGGTTATGTATGTACGATTTGCTGTTCGGCAAAAATGTCTCATACACTCTCTTCGCCTTACGCGTAACTCACTGGTGTCCAAACCTTTTCCACTGAGGGCCACATTTGGAAAAGTGGCATGCATGCAGTGGCCATTTTTTAAATGTTTAATTAAAGAAGAAACTTGGTCTAAGCGTATTATTAACATCTATTATTACACCGCTTTCCCCCCCCATTGTTACTGTTGTTAAGTGTAATTTAATAAAAATTGAGCTGTGGGTGGCGAATGGCCTTCAGACTGTTGTTTTGGACAAACCTGGCTTATTGAGTCTGTTTGCTTTGTTTGTTTTGTGAAACGCCTCAAAGAACCCCACGCGTTGCACTGGCTGTCCATGTTTGTTTTAGTGCGCCAGCTAAATAACCTGCCATGGGGCCAAAGAACGTTGCAAGTGCCAGCAATTTGATTTGAAATCAATCTCGCCAGGACAACTTTCAACTTTTTGTCATAATTTCAGTTTTCTGCACGTAAAAGTATAAAAATGTATTTGTTGCTATTTTTACAGCAATGGGATTTCCGTTACATTTGTCAGACCTTTGAGGTTCTACTGTATTATGTGTAATCAAAGAGCATGTAGACGTTTTCTTGTTTCCATCTGCCGTCTTATTTCTACGTCTTGTAATGATCTTGTCAGCCAAACAAGCTTGTCTAATTTACTTCCACGTCCTCATTAATGACCAAACAGCGTCCGACTAGAGCCTCCAATCTTTTTGACTTACTGGACCGACGACGGCACGCTTTTTTTGCTCACCCCAGGTCGCTAACGCACTCCTCCTCCCCTCCCACAGATAACTTCCCACAGATGGCTCATCAGAAGCGCTTCATCGAGCGTAAATACCGGCAGGAGCTGAAGGAGATGCGACGCGAGCGGGAGCGCCAGGAGAGCGACGAGCCGGACGACGGCAGGAAGTGAAGATTTAGTGCAGGTGGAACACTCACAGCAGCTCACACAGACAAAAAACCCCAACACGTTTTAAAGCATAGAGTGTGAAGATAAATTCATATTATAAATAAAGTTGTCCGTAATCCAATTTCCAATTGTCGTTGCCAGCCGTCCGTTCTTTCAGGATATTTGAATGAGAAAAGACACAACGTAAGCAGAGGGACATGTTTCCAAGATATTTAATTGCGTCATATAAATATTCAGTACAAAATCTCACCTTGTACAAAGCAAAAGTAATGGGACGGCCAAACAACGCGGATCGGCCAGACTACAGCGAGCCCCCCTCCCCCCAATGTTTTAGTTTTTTTTTTTCCCCCCTACGCTCACAGAACTCGACCACATTTGTCACCAACGGCCCACTCCACCTACACATTGACAACCAACACATCTACGAGGACGGCGCCGCCATCTTTGTGTCGGAGGGGGTGAAGAAAGCGAAGTTGTTTGCGGTGTCGCGTTCTATTACGTCCTCCTCTGTGTCTCACTAGAAAGGACGTTGAGACGGAACAATCGAGCGTCTTTTGTCCTCCATCGGCTGGCTTCGAAAAGGCTTTGAAGTCTGACGCTGAGGTGACTTCCTGGAGCACAGCCAGGGGGCGCTGTGAGGTTTGTTGAGATGAAGATGACGCGAGAGAAGAGGATGCCTGTACAGTGTATTGTATCATGTAACATACACAAGCTAAGATCACAAGATGCAGCGTCGCAGAAACACTGGAAAGTATACAACTGCTCCTCCAAAGTGTCCATCACAGGCAGCGGCGGAATAAAAACAAAGAAAAAAAAAACATTGGTAGATATATTCAGGTGAGCGGGCCAACACCCCCGGTACAGACAAGGTCACTGCGCCCTAACTAACACGTGACGGGACACACAACGGCCTACCCACAGGGCGCCTGCCCGTGGAGTGTCCATCCGCCAACTTGTGCATCCGCCTGGCCCAGAATGTCAGCGTCTGCCGCGCGTTAAGAATCTTTGTCGCTGTCGTCAGCGCCGTACATGTCGGCCAGTTTCTTAAAGCGCGGCCCCCACTCGCTCAGGTAGTTGTAGTCTTGCTCGCCTTCGGTGGTCGCCGACTCTAGCGAGCTGAGAGACTCGGCCACGGATCCACTGCCCTCGTAGGCGTAGGTGGCCAGCGAATCGTACGGCGGCGCCGTGGGGTCGCTGTCGTTGTCCTGGATCCGCTGGTTGATGAAGTCTCTCACGTCGCCGTTGTTGTTGTCCCGGGCCGAGAGGGGAGCGGGCCGCCGGGTGGGGGGGTAGTAGGCCTCGGGGAGGATGTCCCGCCGCTGCTTGGCGTCCTCGATGGCCTCGGGGTTGCGCAGCGTGCCTATGTCGAAGGCCTGGGTGTCCTCCTCGCCGCCACCCTCGTCGTTGTAGCTGACCACGTTGTCCCGCACGTCTTCCTTGGAGATGATCAGAGGCTCCTTCTTGCGCTGCCTCCTCAGGGCGGCGAACAGAACCACGATCACTGACGGCGCAGCTAGAAGAGAGCATTAAAGATGGGGTGGCGCTGAGGATGTGTTCTGTATTCTTGTCCTCACAGCTGCTCAAGATCACAATTAAGGACTTGTGTGATGACAACGCTGACTGGGCCGCTCTTTAGTTCTGCTGCACGGAATATCTTTATATCCTGTATATATATATATCATATCCTATTCCATGCACAGGCAGTAAAATCATTTATTCTATTCATTTATTATTGATGACTGACATCTCTCGACAGGAAATGTTTTTTTTTTTTACAAAATAAAGTGTGAAATAATTGACTTGTTCATTCCATTGTGAAATGTAATATTACAACATTAGGCTAGTTCATGGCCTTTTTGTATTAATTTTAGTGGCAACTTGTCTTCATATTTGTTTCAATTAACATCTCTTGTAGAGGCAATTTAATTTGATTCTATTTTTAATGCCATTTATTATTTTAATGGGAATATAGTCTTGTATGATATTTGCTTTCTATTTCATTACCTTTTCCAATATTTCATGAGTTACTTTAGTGATTCTTTTCACATTTTCAATTGAACATTTATCTCCTTTTATTCTTAATGGCAATTTTCTATATTTCATGGCTGATTTCATGGCTCAGCCTCTTTTTATAACTGTATTTTAAAAATGTAACATTTACCACTATTTTAGGTTCAATTTTATTTTGAGACTTGTATTTTATATACAGTATGTGTTCTATTTCTATAACAACTCTTACTGGAAATTATGTTTTAATAGCTATTAGTAATTTGTTGAGAGGGTCGTGTCTATATGCAGCTCTAAGGGGGAAGAATGCGAGTGTGAATGCTTGTTGGCCCTGCAATTGACTGGCGACCAGTCCAGTGTGTACCCCCCCTCTCGCCTGAAGTCAGCTGGGATAGGCTCCAAGACCCATAGCCTTAATGAGGGCTACGGTAGCGGCATGGTTGACAGTATTTTTGTTTAAAGGAATTTCCCTTTGTTTTGGGTTAAACTTGGTGTGGTGTTTAATGGTATTTGTCTATTTTTCTAAATTTCGTGAGCTTTTAAAATTATTTGATTATTTTATTTGATTGTTATTTGAGGGTTTTTTTTAACTGTATTTTTTTAATAAAATTTTTTTTTTTTACTGGTATTTCAATTTTTAAAATCTTATACCTGCCAAAAATGTTGTGGGCGGGATCAATGCTTTTTGTGCTTTGTCAATCAAATGATGTCAGGATGTTATCGAATTAGCCACGCCCGCACCTACGGTGGTATGTACTTACTTAGCAGGATCATGACGCACAGCAAGATGGCCACCAGCGCCCCCGTGCTCAGCCCCGCTTTGGCTGTCAGCGCCTCGGCGTTGCACAGCTTCATGTTGCCGTCGCGGTCGCACGTGCACACCCTGACTGTGAGCGTGTTGGTGCTGCTCCGCACAGGCATCCCGCTGTCTGAGATGACCACGGGCACGTGGTAGACGCTCTTGAGGAGGCTGCTGTAGCTGTTCCTCCGTGTCAGGATCCACGCCGTGTTGTCTGGAACATCCAGAAAAGGAGGTCACCTTACCGCTGCACAAACGGCTCGGAGAATTGGCGGACGTTACCTCTGTTGTCGCGGACGGAGAAGTTGGCCTTGCTGGCAGCCTCCTGGGCCAGGCTGAAGAAGAAGCGATGTCCTCCTAGAGGCTCGTCCGGGTCTGTGGCGCTCACCGTTTGGATCCTCTGGAGGTGGACAGACGAGTTAGCAACAACTAACTCACCTAGCAAGTTTATGTACATAACCTTTCACTAGCAGATCAAAATCAAAACCACAAGTTGGTACTGTCAGTTGGAGGTATAGGGTAACACAAGGGCGGAGCCATACCATTAAATATGCATATTTACGTAATAACCCACCTGATTAGCCTTGGCGTTCTCGCACACGAACGTCTCATAGTTGGTGGCGAAGATGGGTGCGTTGTCGTTGACGTCCAGCACTTTGATGTGGACGGGAACACGGCTGATCTGTCGCAGGTTGTCTGGGAAACGAAGTAGTTAAGCGGCGTTATTAGCAGCGCAAAATATTGATACTGATCCGTCAAACTTGCTTTTAGATTATTTCATCCATCCCAATATTGCTTTCAACAAACACTCGGCAGCCATTTTTAGTATATACTGTATGTATATACAGTGTGTATATATATATATACTATATATATATATATATATATACTTATATATTTTTGTTCGTTGCATTACCTTACATTCATTTACAATGTATTTATTTTATAGTAGCTTGCATCTTTAACTACAATTGGTCAAAACTGAAAGCAAATTCCAATTATTTATTGATATGCATATTTTATACTATTCTTATTTTTAATTCTTTCATTATTAGATTATAGTAACAATAGCATTTCAGTGTATATGCATATTATGGTATTTTTATTTTTTTCATTATTTTTTTATTTTATAGTAACAATAGTATCTAAAATATAATTACAATTCTTGAAAAAAGTTGCATAAGTACAGAATATGTAATTAATAATCTTTCAATTGAAGTAATTCATTAAAAATAAATTTGTATTAAATTATACAAAAAAATAAAAATTATTCATTGTAATTGCATTATTATGTAATGCAATTAGTATTTTTTTTTTCATTTTTAAATTAATTAAAACAAAGATAATAAATATTGTAGTTTTGTTTATTGTTGCCTAGCAACAACTTTGAGGAATTCATGCAGGACGACAAAAAAAGACGACAAATTTGTGTTTAAAAATGATTCCAATGCAGAAAGATAATTTTATAAAGGAGGACAGCTTTTCTGCACTCACTGAACTCTGAGGCAATGACGGAGATGTTGTGCCAGGCGTTCTCCTCGCGGTCCAAGTCTTTGAGGAGGAAAATGGAGCCGTTGACAGGGTGAACGTCAAACACTCGGTCCATGTCGGTGCGGCGGTCGATGGAATACCTGAGACGCACACACGTGATGTAAAGATGGAGGCAAAGGTCAGAAGAAGTGACGTTAGCATGTGGCTAACATGCTATTTACGTGGAAATCATTGCTCGCAAAATACACCAATAAAGTTTCACCACATTACATGTGACCTCACTGCTGAACTAATGAAAGTTCATGCTGGCCACATTCTGATGCTGGAACGGACTATTTTTTATTTCCATCACTTCCTGTGAGGTGTAAGCATGTAGTTGAGGTGAAGTAGAAAAATGGGCGAGGAAAGATCCCAGTGATGTCCTCACGTGGAATACAAGCAGCGAGCTGACTTGAAGGAGATGAGTGACACAACACTTCATCATCCTCCTCTCTCGCCATGTCCTATTAAAGATGTCTCCCTTGTGCCAAACGCCCCTACCAACCCCCATCCCTCCAGGCGTCGCAATCTCCCTCTCTTCCTCCCTCCGCCTGCAAATGCCACGGGCCAGCTAGCCGGCTGATGATGGCCGATAAAAGAGAATCATATCATATTTGACACCTGCAATAAAGAGCGAGAACTTCAACCTTGAGAGCCAACTCCCTCAGTGCATCATAAAAACCCGGAAAAAGGGAGCTTGGAGGCTTGGTCTTTTGGAAGCCTTTGGAGGAGTTGGCCATTTTTAAGGGGATATTTTTGAGGGGGTGTCCAAACTTTTTCCACATACAGAATAATAAAAAAATATATACATCTACAGTACTGTTCAAAATAATACCAGTCCAATGTTACTAACCATTTTTAACACCCCTCCTCCCCAAATGCTCTCTATGGGATTTAAATCAGGGGAACATGCAGGATGGTCCATAGATGTCCCATAGAGAACATTTGGGGATGGATGGCAAGGGAAGTTTTTACGTTCCAGACAGTTGAAGCCCTTCGTGAAGCTATCTTCACCACTTGGAGCAATGTTCCCACTAGCTTCCTGGAAACACTCGCATCAAGCATGCCCAAACCCATTTTGGAAGTGATTAACAAGAACGGTGGAGCTACTCATTACTGAGTCCTACTGAGAACATTTTTTGTTCTGCTTTGGAGAGTTTTTGTAATTTTTTTATTTTTTTAATTTTTAATTTGTCATTTTCAAGAAATGAATTTTTTTAAGTTTAAGCTTTTTGTCACACTCCCCTTCATGCTTTTGCATATTCTAGTTCTACTTAAAACCCCCTTTAATGACCCCCTCAGCGGACATTGTTGACCCAAACACTTCTAAACAAGAGTTAAAGTCGGGCCAAACTCCATTTCAAAAACAGCCATTTCAAAGTTGGTGATGGCTTTTCATGCAAAGCGGTGCAATGTATACAGCATGTTCTCCTTGGCAGCGAGCGTCAGCGTCTTCCAGATGGTTCGGCCTCAATGGGATGCTTAAACTTTCCTTTAAATACGCTCGCAGTGGAGGGAAAAATAGCCGTACCTGACAGGACTGCGTTTGATGTCCGGGTCGGAGGCGCTGACAGACCCAATGGCGGTGTTGGGTGCGGCGTCCTCTTTGACCTCCATGATGTAGCTGGCTCGCTCAAACACGGGCGGCTCGTCCACGTCCTCCACCGTGATCTTGATGGACGCGTCGTCCCTGAAGGGCCCCGCCGAGAAGAAGCGCGGGCTGACATGGACGTTCTCCACCTGCACGCGTAGGCCGTACTGACGCTTCCTCTCGAAGTCCAACGGCTGGAGGACACACCAGGAACATTGGTTAGCGTTTCTGTTTTGGACTGGACTTCGTCTGGACCTCTTGAGAGGGAAAATCCATCATCTTAATTCAATTCACACAGTACACGTGACTTACAGTATTTTTGGTTTGACCCGCTGGGGTTGCCTTGAAAGACACGCATTAGCTGTGGAACATGCTTGTAATCTCCTAACGACGTCCCAACATTTATGGACCATTAGCAAGCTGGTTGCTAGCACGCTAATGTTGAAAGCATAACATGTTTTTATGATAATCCTTCAGTCGAACCAACAGAACCTCCTGCAGACTCCTGCGTCTCTTAAGGGCCGTCAAGGTCCAGATGGGACTTATTCCCACTTGACAAGCTGCTTTAATTAGGGGCTTCGGAGCGAACACACACACACGCTGCCCACAGTGCCGCCATGGCAACAGAGAGCAATTATGTCATCGTGCACTTAATGGCGGCAATCGATAGCGGCCGCCAAGGGCTCCTTCCCCGCCTGATAAGGTGACGGTCACGTTGAACTCGCGTGTTGGAACAATGACTCGCATGCACAGCAGCAGCAGCAGCAGCAGCGTTTTTACTAACAATTTCATATGCTGTAGCATTAGCTGCACTTTCAGCACGCTAATGTGTAATGTGTGTCTTTTTATGCTATTTTCTTTATAGTTTTACTTTTTTTACTTTTACATATTTTTACATACACTATAGACAATCTGGACTGGAAATAGAAATATCGTACTGCCTTTATATTAATTATATTCATTTAATATAACATTATACATAAATATTCAGTGTATTTTATTATTGTAAAGACATACATATACATGTATAACACAAAACATTTAAATATTAAAATCAAACTTGTGAGAATAAACATTTTTACGAGAATATTTTGATTTTGATTTTTTCAGTAATTTCGGTGTCAGCATTTGCAATAAAAGTGTATTGTATGACTCAATTTCAGGTATATTTTTTTCAGGAAATGTATTTTTCAAGAAATGGTTTTCATTTTACTAAAAAAGTTATTTTTTGAGGAGAAAAAAGGTCAATATCAGAAAAAAAAGGTTAAGTATGTAATGTATTTACTAGATACATTTGTTTATTTACTAATTTATTATTTATTTACTCCCAAAAAGTCATAATAATGCATTTTCGTAATTTTGAGAAAAAATGTTTTTACATGAGAAAAGTTGTCATTTACTTGAAAAAAAGCCATAGTTATACAGTATGTATGTGTGTGTGCGCATCTATATGTATCTCTATATATCTATAGAGAGATATGTATATCTAGAGATATATATGTACATATAGTACAGGCCAAAAGTTTGACAAAAGATAAGACAAAGTCTCTTTCCAATATAAGACAAATTTAGAGTTATTTCACACTTTTGTTAAGTAGATAAGTAGCTTTCATTCATAGCTTTGGGAATCTTGTAAAAATGTAAATAGTCATTAAAAAAGAATACACATCGAATGAAAATATGTGTCCAAACTTTTGGCCTGTACTGCACACACACACACACACACACACACAAACATTAGGGGTGGGGAAAATAATTGTTTTTTAGATGCATCGCGATGCGGACATTATTGGGCGATTATTACCCAAGTGTAAGACACCACCAGAACGGTAAACGCTGACCCGCCCCCGCTGGATTTAAAGCACGGGTGCAGAAGCACTTTGGCTTTCATGTGGACGAAGGTAAAAATGAGCAGGATTAGAGCCGGACAGTATGTAAGCTGATAATATTTTGGGATCACGACAAATACGAGAAGCCACATTACATGTTTCCACCCCAACGAGGAGGAAACACAACCGGAAGAAGTTGCTGCCAACCAGAGAACCATCGAGCAGCCGATAACTAATTTTCCACCCAAAATCTATTCATGAGCAAAAATTCATTTGCATTTGTTTGTATTATTTGTGAATAAGGGCAGCCTAGTTTTTGGTTGTTCACAATATACCGGTTTGCAAATATGATTCCTGTATGAGAGTTGCTGGTACACAAATCTATATTTTGTATGAAATCTGTTTTCCATTTTGCTATACTGCAAAAATACAATTTTTGTCATTCTATGCTTAGGATTTTTGTTTCAATTCAGAAGTCTATTTATTTGTGAATATTGGCAGATTTTGAATGTTGGTTATTGGGAATATGCTAAGTTTGTGTTGTTTCCATACATGCTGCTACTGGCGCACTTTACTTTTCCTGCTGGTTCTGTGCAATGGCAAATATGTTGGTGGATGCAACCTTCCAATTATTAAAAGATCTGTTTCATGTTCATTTTATTTTTGGAAATACAGTATGCTTTGTTTTAGTAGTACACAGTGACTAAAAAGAAATAATACATAGAAGAAATTCTGCTTAAAAATGTACAAACTATTGATCCCCAAAAAGAGACGCTTCTTAATTGTTTTATCATCACCTCTGAATCGTAATCACATTGAATTGAAGTGGCCCTAACAAATATACATATATACACAGTATATATAGCTATATATACATATACTGTATACACACATATACACATACATATACTGTATATACATGTACATATACAGTAGAACCCTGGGATACGAATGCCCCGGGATATAAAAAATCCGGCATACGAAAAGACCTTTCTGATTTTTTTGGCTTCGTCTTAAAAAAATGTGTCAATCTTGCCAAAACGTGTTTTTCTGAATTTTCTGGATTTACTGTATTTTAAGGCGCATGCTAAAACATACGGTCTACAAAAAAAGGCAACGGAAGCAAAAGAGGGAGTTTAGTTGAACTTTATTCTACCTTTATCCCATTGTATGAGGGGTCTTCCGGGTCAGTGGAACGAATCTGCCAATTTTCGTGTTAAATGTTGATCGGGTTACAAAAAAATTTGCCTTCCAAAAATCCTTTTGGAACGAATTAATTTTGTATCCTGGGGTTCCACTGTACACACACACACATATATGTATATATATACATACACATACAGTGAGGAAAATAAGTATTTGAACACCCTGCTGTTTTGCAAGTTCTCCCACTTAGAAGTCATGCGGGTGTCTGAAATTTTCAGCATAGGGGCATGTCCACTGTCAGAGACATGATCTAAAAAGACAAATCCAGAAATCACAACGTGTGATTTTTAACCTTTTATTTGTATGATAACGTGACAAATAATTATCTGAACACCTGTCTATCAGATAGAATCCAGACCCTCAAAGACCTGTTAGTCCACCCTTAATAAAATCCACCTCCCTGTTTGAGATTGTTAGCTGCATAAAGACACCTGTCCGCCCCCCCAATCAGTAAGACTCCAACGACAACCATGGTCAAGACCAAAGAGCTGTCTAAAGACATCAGAGACAAAATTGTTCACCTCCACATTGATGGAAAGGACTACGGGGAAAGTAGCTTGGTGAAAAAAGGTCCACTGTTGGAGCAGTCATTAGAAAATGGAAGAAGCTAACCATGACTGTCAATCTCCCTCGGACTGGGGCTCCACGCAAGATCTCACCTCGTGGGGTGTCAATGATTCTAAGAAAGGTGAGGATTCAGCCCAGAACTACACGGGAGGAGCTGGTCAATGACCTGATAAGAGCTGGGACCACCGTGACCAAAGTTACTGTTGGTAATACACTAAGACGCCATGTTTGAAATCATGCATGGCACGGAAGGTTCCCCTGCTTAAACCAGCACATGTCCAGGTCCGTCTTAAGTTTGCCAACGACCATTTAGATGATCCAGTGAAGTCATGGGAGAAAGTCATGTGGTCAGATGAGACCAAAATAGAACTCTTTTTGTCATAATTCCACTAAGCGTGTTTGGAGGTAGAAGAATGATGAGTACCTTCCCAAGAACACCATCTCTACTGTGAAGCATGGGGGAGGTAGCATCATGCTTTGGGGGTGTTTCTCTGCACATGGGACAGGGCGACTGCACTGTATTAAGGAGAGGATGACCGGGGCCATTTATTGCGAGATTTTGGGGAACAACCTCCTTCCCTCAGTTAGAGCACTGAAGATGGGTTGAGGCTGGGTCTTCCAACATGACAATGGCCTGAAGCCCACAGCCAGGATAACAAAGGAGTGGCTTTGTAAGAAGCATATCAAGGAAGGTTCTGGCGTGGCCTAGCCAGTCTCCAGACCTGAACCCAATTGAAAACCTTTGGAGGGAGCTCAAACTCCATGTGTCTCAGCGACAGCCCAGAAACCTCAATGATCTGGAGAAGATCTGTGTGGAGGAGTGGGCCAAAATCCAACCTGATGCCAACCTGATGAAAAACTACAGGAAGCGTTTGACGTCCGTAATCCCAAACAGAGGCTACTGTACTTACAAAATACAAAGTATTAACATGGATTTTCTCAGGCGTTCAAATACTTATTTGCCGCTGTATCATACAAATAAATAGTTACACAGTCATACGTTGTGATTTCTGGATTTTTCTTTTTAGATCATGTCTCTCACGGTGGACATGCACCTTTGCTGATCATTTCAGACCCCTCCATGTTTTTTACGTGGGAGAACTTGCAAAATAGCAGGGTGTTCAAATACTTAATTTTCTCACTGTATATGTATATATACTGTATGTATATATATATATATATATATATATATACACACACCCATACACACACACACAAATATGTGTGTGTATGTATTACAAGAAAAATGTAATTTTACTAAAAAACATTTTTTGAGAAAAAGTGATAATTTCAGAAAGAAATGTACTATATTTATTTTTTATTCATTTATTCATATTATTTTATTCATTTATTTAATGTCCTGTTTATTTTTTTTAAAGAAAATTTGACTTACTCTCATAAAAAAATATTTTACTCCTGAAAAATGGGTATTGGATTTTGAATGTTGACTTTTCCCTGTCAGTAGTGCAAATACGCACGTAGGAATTAAATGTTGGTTTTTATTCCAATGAAGATAAGAAGATGCT
Source organism: Oostethus manadensis (assembly GCA_024372805.1). Classification (NCBI taxonomy): domain Eukaryota; kingdom Metazoa; phylum Chordata; class Actinopteri; order Syngnathiformes; family Syngnathidae; genus Oostethus; species Oostethus manadensis. The sequence goes on along the minus strand of QODF01000145.1, from coordinate 450,938 downwards.
GCAGGTTTTGTCGTAGTGCCATCAGGATGAAACTTTTCTTATGAACTGACCTTCCTGAGCACCAGGACGCCCTCCTGTGTGCTTCTATTGGTGGAGATGTCAAACATTCCGGGCCCGTCGCTCCCGGTGATCCTGTATTCCATGTCTGCGTTTTCTCCAATGTCGTTGTCCACGGCTTGGATCACTCCCACGGCTGAGCCCAGGGTGGCGGACTCGGGCACCTTGAACTCATAAAGAGCTGTGGAGACACAAACATCTCATTTTTCTTCTTCCTGATGTTCCTCCAAAGTGGAATGACGCTCCAATGAGGACAAACTCTGTCATGATGTCCCCACGGAGCGTAGGAGGGTTAATTGGCTCCAAGATCCAGTCCGCTCGTCGCAATGGAGGTTGTTACCTCGCATGCTTCTGCTTGCCTCTTGTTGAATTTATCTGTGGACCTTCGTCGTCATCATCCTCATCAGGTCTCACCGCCACATGGCAGAGATCAGGAGGTGGAGCCAATCAGACATCAATTTTGTTCCATGTGGATTCATTGTTTCTTTTGTGCTTGAAAAGGATCAAATTGATGGCCACCTGCAATTGTAAACTGTGGGCGTGCACGGGGTGTGCACGTAATAAAACATGTTGACAGGACATGGTTGATGGTCATGTGATATGTGATGCTTGCCAAGAAACCGCGACATGAAGATAACAGGTAATTAGCGTGGGGCAAAGTGCGGGGGCTGGAAGGTGCCCCATTACGATAAATTTCCACTTTTTGGGGACAAGCAAGTGAAGGGATGGGCTTCATATTCAAGAAATAAACGCTTCAATTGGGAGTACAGCTGCAGGCTCAGACGCACTCAGCATGGGGCCTGGTGGGACGGTGGTTGGGGGCAGAATGCTGTCCCATTACGATATATTTTCCATTTTCACAGATGAGTGCCTTCACAGCAAAGGTCTTTTAGTAGGGGTTACAACTGATCTGGTAGTTCGCTCATTCCAAGGGGTCACCCAGAACCAAAACAACTTGATGACAAGTTAGTGAGAGGAGTGCCTCATAAATAAGAAATACACACTTTGGCTGGGCTTAAAGCTTCAGACTAACAAGTAATTAGCATGGAGTAGGGGTGGGGGGTTGCCAACCTCAGGGCTGCCACCCTGACCCAAAGCTCCCTCTTGATAAAAGCGCATTCAGATGACAAGATGGGCCTTTTGTTGGGACCACACCAAGTATGCCATCCCACCTGCCCGCCCCCCAAGCCTTAAGACTCACTTTTGGTGAAGCGTGGTGGGTTGTCGTTGACGTCGGAGAGCGTGATGCTGACGGTGGTGGTCCCCGAGAGGCCCCCCATCTGTCCGGCCATGTCTTTAGCCTGGATGACCACCTGGTAGTTCTCCTTGACCTCGCGGTCCATGCCAGGCAGGGCGGTCTTGATCACGCCTGGACCCAAAACAACAAATCATCCTTTTACTGACTGCATTCTAATGGACACATTAGCATTATTAGGTCACCCATAGCCTGAGCATACCAGTTAAGCCTGAATCAACAGCACCTCTGCTGGTTGCAGGGGAGTACTGCAGTCCACTGAGCCAGCGAGTGTAAGCAGTGCAGGCTGGTGCACTTTTAAAAGGCTCCCTGCAGTCTAATTCATCCCGTACGTTTCCTCAGCTGCATAAAGTCACGTCGTAAAGATAATGAACTTCCTTCCTCAGGTGGAGAGCGAGCATCAAACATCCCAGCGCGCCGCACCTCAAAATAGTCGTCGCCGCGTCAGCGTCAGCCCAGCCTCGGATTAACGATGCTTTCATCTTTGAGATTTATGCGTCCTCGCGCCGCGTAATGAAGTCGCCGGGAAGATTTTATTAGGAGACTGGTAGTGTTGCTTTAATTTCGGGGCGGTCTCTAAAGTGATTGATCTGCACAGTTACAAGCATCGTTTGCACCATTAGGATTTTTGATAGTTAATTACCTTTTACTGTCACGCCTTTACTTTGAAATGTGACCTCGACGTGTGAGGGAGAGACTGCTGAATATTCCAATTTATCTGATCATCTCTCATCAGTAATGAATCAATAACGTTGGTCACATTAAAGTCCAAAAGTTGAGTTTGTTCTTTCATCTTATTGAGCACTTCAAACCTTGTCATGCTATTACTTTGAAATCTGCTGGAAAATACAAGCCTAATATGACTTACTTACTTTACTTTCATGCAAAAACAACAAAACATGCTAGAAAATGCCGCATTCAGCCATTTAACTAAACAGGTACATCGAATAGAATATAATGACTGCAAATAAAAAATTATTGTATTGTATTTTGGGGGAGCAAATTGTGTAATTTCAGGAAAACTTTGTTTTTTAGAAAAACTTGTACACATGCACATGAACAAAGGTGGAGACATAGCAAACTAAATGTATCTGAGAAAATAAGTAAGATGTATATATGTATGATATATACATATAACTATAACTTCAGGGAAAAAGTAATCATTTTTTAAATCCATATTTTCAAAATAAAAGTCTTATTCTCTAAAGTGTTTTTTATATTTTAGAAGCGGGGCCTCAAACGTGCCCCCATCTGTATATGAAAGTGTAACGTTAATGCGGCCCCCACGGGGAAGCGAAGAAAGAGCATCTATTCATGGGAAAATGTTTATCCTGGCGCTGGAATCGCGGGATGTCAATACGCAACATGACCGTCTCACTCAGGCTGTCATGAACACACATTTATTATACAATTCCCGCAAAGGACACTGGGAAGCAGGAAGTGCTCCGCGGCACAGTGTTGAGTGCGGAGCTGACGAACCAACCAATCACGGTGGGGTATAAGGCTCCCAGGGGCGTGACATCGACTGGATTGATTTTTCACATTCCAAACAGACACACTTTTCAATGGCCCCCGTCCGCTCCCATGTTAAACGTTGCGGCGCATGGCAAGTTCCGGCTGGTTGTGGCAGACCCTCACGTGGATTTGCTCCGGTTCAGGTCGCATTGATGGATTCCTTGCTTCTTTTTTTCATCTTGCAGCGCAGCCTATGCCGGGCTGTGTTAGTGTAGATGTTAGTTGTTATTTTTATTATCATATGCTTTGATATAATAAGTCAACTAAAAAAGTGAGTCATCTTAATACTATAAAGTATACATTCGATAATAAATAAATACTTTTTTAGGAAACATGTCAGGGAGAAAAATGTATTAATATAAAATTAGCAGCAAAAATGGAAAATATAGAACAAAAAAATAAAATATTGAATATTTGAGAGGAAAAAATAAATTACATATTAGCAAATATTTTCCAAAAAAAAACATTTGTTTTTTACAGGAAAAAGTCATATTTTAAAAATGTTATTATTAGTATTATTATTTTTTAGAAAGGTTCGTATATATTAATACTAAATTATAATTTCAAGAAAAGGCGTTATCTTAATGAATTATATTAAGTAATATTGGATAATTTCAGAGAAAAGGTATTACATATTAGCAAACATTTCAAAGAAAAACTGTATTTTTGCAAAATGTATATTCATTCATTTTCGGTACCGCTTATTCTCATTAGGGTTACGGGGATGCTGGAGCCTATCCCAGCTGGCTTTGGGCGAGAGGCGGGGTACACCCTGGACTGGTCGCCAGTCAATCGCAGGGCACATATAGACAAACAAACATTCACACTCACATTCATACCGATGTACAATTTAGAGTTTCCAATTAACCTAACATGCATGTTTTTGGAATGTGGGAGGAAACCGGAGTACCCGGAGAAAACCCACACACGCACGGGGAGAACATGCAAACTCCACACAGAGATGCCCAACGGAGATTTGAACCCAGGTCTTCCAGATCTCCTGACTGTGTGGCCAATGTGCTAACCACTCAGCCACCGTGCGGCCCAAAATGTATATACATATTTAAATTATTATATTATATAATTTGTACATTATATTAAATGTGGCCGTGACCCTAATGAGGATAAGCGGTATAGAAAATGGATGGATGGATGGATATTAAATGTGACTTTTTCCTCTAAAAAATACATTTTTGAATACATCTTTGAAAATATTTACTTGTATATACTTTATATACTTTATATGTAGTATCGTTTGAAGAAAAATTTGAGTCACGTAAAAAAACGTCACCTCAGTTGAGCAAAAGTGTTATATAATTTTTCAGATATATATTTTAGAGGAAAAGTTTCTATTCCAGTCATGAGTCAGTTTTTAAAAAATGAACAAAATGAAAACTAAGCAAACATATGAATAGGGTTCGAATTTTGCAAAGACAGATGCGTGTTGTGAGACGGCGTAAGCAACAGGAAGTGCCGCCATGTCCGTGCTGGGGGGCCACGTCAGCTTCCATGTCACGTGCGGGTTACAACATATTAGTGCCAATCCCTTCCCTAATCTGCAAATGGCGGTTTTATGCTGCGGTCCCTTTTCTTTGTTTAAGCAGAGCAGGAAAAAACCAAACCAGGATGTGTTCCAGAGCACACATTAATGATTAAAACTACACGTCGTTTTGCCAACTTGTCTGCTCCAAAGCTTTCCCCCACAAACCTCCTGGCCACGCCAGCTGGTGGACATGTGGCGGCATTTTGGCTAAATCGGGATGTCTTTTAGAGCGTCGACAAGACAAGGATGGAAGAAGAAGGAGGACAGACCTGTTTCTGGGTCCACAGAGAAGTACGGCTGGCCCTCCAGGATGCTGTAGACCACCTTGGCGCTGTTCCCGTAGGTGGAGTCATCCGCGTCTAAAGCTGTCACCTGGATGACGGGGGTGCCTAAAAGAAAGCGTGGTCCATTGTGTTCAGCGGTGCGTGGAGCAAAAGACGCGGTTAGCCAAGTGCCAGCCCCCGTGTGGCGCCCTGCTGGGCTAAGTGTTGGCTCGTTACTGGCGCAGCCACAGGAACTCTGGGCAAAAGTGTAGCGCGCCGTGTGACAGCACTTTTTCACATGCTGGCTTGTGGGCCAAGTGGTGACCTCACGCCTGTTGCCGTGGACACGCATGCCTACATCGGTGTCACATGACCATTAAACAAGTACTCCGCGCCAAAGTCCCTTTCTTACTAAAACGGTGGAACGCAAAACGACTGCAATAAAACTGCAAACAACGTCTCACGTACCGACGTCGGCCATCTCAGGCACCCGGGCCAGGTAAGGGTCCTTGGTGAAGCGCGGCTCGTTGTCGTTGATGTCGTGGATCTTGATGATGAACTCCGACTCGCCCTCCAGCGCCTCGTTGGTGAAGCGGTCGACAGCTTTGGCGCGCAGCACGTAGTACGCCTTCTCCTCCCGGTCTAAGCGCTTGGTGGCGTGGATGTCGCCTGACTTCTCGTCGATCTTGAACAGCGTTCCGGCACCTTCGCCCGTCAGCACGTAGCGCACGCTGCCGTCCTCGCGGTCGGAGTCGGAGTGCAGCTGCGAAGCGAGAGGAGAGAACGTTTTATTAGCACGGCAACGTAAGGAAGTACACACATCACAGAAATCTCAACTGATGTTTTTAAGGACCAACTGCAAAAACGGCGATCCTCTTTTTGCCAGGACAACTCTGCGGTTTTTTAAAGACCTCTGTACAACAGGGGCACTCAACTAGGCCTTGTGCCAAAAGAATGCTTTCCAAAGATCTTCTATATGAAAGGAGAACTGCTGTCTTTACTGAAACATGAACATGCAAGTCAAGAGAACCTCAATGACAGAAATGATCTACTGTTTTTAAGATCACTCAAAGATCATCTCAATGACAGGAGTGCTCAACTGCTGTTTTTGAGGACCTACTGGGAAAAACAACTATCCAAAGATCCTGCATACTGTATTAACGGCACTCTAAAAGCAAGTCAGAGATCCCCTAAATAACCATAGCTGTCTCCTGTTTTTTCCTGACTACTGCAAAAATGCCAATCAAAGATCTCCTGAACTGTTTTTGAGGACCTACTGCAAAGAAAAATGTTAAGGATCCTATATTTGAAAGGAGAACTGCTATTGTTAAGGACCTACTGAAAAAAAATACTAACCGAAGACCCTACATACTGCTTGATTGGAGTGCTAAACACAAGTCAAAGATCCTCTACTTGTTTTTTTTTTTCCTGACTACTGCAAAAATGCGGAACAAAAATCTCCTACAACAGACGTGTTCTGTTCTAACCACGGCACAAATGTTAGTCAAAGATCTTCTATATAACAAGAATGCTCTGCTGTTTATTATGATATACTGCAGGCACACTATTCAAAGATCATCTATATGACAGGAGTGCTCTGCTGTTTAGTACATCTTAAAATATACTTTTAAGGTTAAACTACTCAAAGATCATCTATATAACAGGGGCGCTGAACTGTTTTTGAGGACCTACTGCCAAAAAAATCCAAGATCTTCTACATGAAGGAAGTGCTAAACTCAAGACAAAGATCCTCTATATGATCAGAGCTGGGGTTTTTTCAGACTACTGCAAAATTGCCAATCAAAGGTCCTCTAGATGACAGGAGAGCACTGCAAAAAAAAACCTCTGTATTAAAAAGGGAACTCTGAAAGTCACAGATCCTCTATATGACAGGTGCCATCTACTGTTTTTTCTGACCTGCTGTAAAACTGTCAGTCAAAGATCCTCTATGTGGCAGGAGCTGTTCTTAAAACACTACCCTGTCATTCCTTGATAACATCCAGGCTGGAGACGACGTGTCGTTGCTTTGGAAGCTGTGAGACATCACGGGGGTCCAAGCTCTTCTCTTCACACCAGGAAACGGGAAATCAATGCTGCATTCACCAGGGCCGATCAATTTATATCGAAAGCACAATTAAAGCGTCGCAGGGGGGGGCTGCGGTGTTAGCGTTCAAGGTGGCTGCATCGCAACCCCCCCCAGCGACATTACAACACATCAGCTTGGGTTGTTTTATTTCATCGCCTCTGCAGGTGTTCTTCCACGCAGGGAGAAGGCGGCACAGGAAGTGTAAGGATGGGGGGGGGGGCGTTGGGGCGCTCAGGGCAATTAGCCAGTTAGCCTCGCAGGCCTCGTGTCCCGGCCCGTGGAGAACTGGCCTCCTCGGAGGAGCCAGATGGTCGCCTCTCGCACAGAAATAGACTCAACGTGTGTTGGTGTGCGAATCCGGCGGTGAACAAAACGCACTTCAAGGCGCATACAAAGCTGCTCCTAATGTTTAGACACCCTTATGGCGCTTTCACTTGTCTTTTACGTGCAGGACGACTGCTGTGGAAGTGATCACGTTGGAGCTTCCACTTGTTTTTAAGAAATGTTCAGGTTCAGGGTCAAACGGTGGCTATCATAAAACATTTTACAGTGCAAAATAAGACGTCTGCCATTAAAAAGTGCACTCTATAAAGGTTTAATGAGAACGTCACCTCATTCTATTCATTGGTCCCGTCTTGTAAGTGTAAAAAGAAGTGAACCAATTCTTGACGTTATCCAAACACGGAAAGCATTCAAGTGTAATAAGAAGCTAAGCCTCCTTCATACACGAACATGTAAATCATTCAAATGTAACTTCACGGATGGAGGTGGAACGCAAAGGTGTACTATGTACGTGTAAGTGTAAAAAGAAGCCAACCCTAATGTAAATAGATAGTAAAAACAATAGTAAAACATTCTTTCTTGACTTCAATGACAACCTTATGAAAGGGAAGGTTACTCATGCAGCGTTTTTTAGCATTCCTAAACGCCACGCAAGTGTAAAAAGAAGCGAATTAATAACGCTAACAGTAAAGTATATGCCTAAACGCTAATTCTTGACTTTATTGACAACTTTATGGATAAAGATGGAGTGGAAAAGAGCATTTTTCCACTGCATTCTTAATGGTAATTCAAGTGTAAAAAGAAGCCAATCTCTCACATGAACGATTGAAAACAAAAACAGCAGCAAAAACAACTTACTAGTAACTTTATTATTATTATTATTTTATGTTACTATTAACTAAATATTTTTTTTGCCAAACCATCCTTATGTGAGACATGAACATTGGTCTCTCTCTTTTCTGTTTGTTCTAAAGATACAAAAATAGCTAAAAATAGTCAGGGAATTCATGCCCGTAATTCTGCCTAGAAAGCCAGTTCCCCTCTGAAAACCCCTAAATACATTTTATGAGTTTATATCCATGCTTAGTAACAGGTAAGTTCACAATAACATGCAATTCTTACACTATTTTGCCCCATTTTGCCATTTTAAGCATTACCCGAACTTTCTTTCCGGGTGCATTGCTTTCACATAGCACCATGGACACGAATGCTACAACTAGCATTAACTTTTCCAAACTCAAAAACAAAAACACAAAAGCTCCAACATGTGGCTGACACGCTGCGGGAAAGCGTGTGGTGAAGCTAGTCGGCGTGTAATGTGGCGAGGTGTCACTACCACAATAACATAGTTCTTGGGCGTAACAATGTTAACAATATAAACAATGTTGCTGTAGCGGGTCACATTTTATGTAAATAAATGTAAATGTGGATGCTTATTGGAGCTTTTTTCAGGAGGCGAGATCCCATTATGTGCATTCTTACATAAACTCTGTTTACATATTTTTAGAACACGCAGAAAAGAGAAAGAAGTCTCATAAAGATTGTGAATGAAGGCAAAATTCCAATAAAAGTGTAATTTTCCTTTAAGAATGAAGACTTAATGGAAAGTCAATCTGTTTTTGTCATTCAAGTGTAAAAAAAAAAGCTCAACAACAATGCCATAAGTAAACAACAAAAAGTGTAAAATAAATAATAAAACAAGCGGCAATAAAAAAGCCGAAAGGAAGTCAATCCTTTGGTGCTTGCCAAGCTTTTGTGCAACATCGCAGCCTTGATGTCATCGGAAGGCATTCACTGTGCTCCATTGTGTTTATACCACAGAACTACAAAGGAGGTGAGCGTTATGAAAATTCAACATCCACCACCCCCCAGCCCGCCCCCAGCCCTGATGATGATGATGATGATGCGTGCTCTGGGTCACAGCAGGGGACGGGGCGGTGCCGTGTAGCAGGTAGAGCTAGCACTATGCCAGTATGAGCAGCTGGCACGCACACACACACACACACACACACACACGTGAACATGCAGTGGAAGAGAGAGAGCGCGAGCAAGCAACGTTTTCTGTGGGCCGTCAGAAGACATTCGCGTCTTTGCTGAGTCATACGGCCGCTCGGCAGCCTATTATGTGTGTTTGTCTTCTTTCAGTCCCACCAACCCCCCCCTCGTTTTGCCACCTGGGGGTGGCATATGAATGGGGGGGTCTTTGCATGCATACACATGCACAACGCAAACTACGCTGCAAAGTCTGCCCACCAGGCCCAGAACCGGCGGGGCCTATCAGGGGCTGTAAATACTTTATGAGATATGATAGTGCAGCACTAACACTCAGGCCATGAAGAGTGTGTGTGTGTGTGTGTGTGTGTGTGTGTGCCCTTTGGTAAAGTAGCAAATAATGAAATAAACAAACATTCTCTTCCCCCGGTGACAGGCAAGGCCCGCATGCAGCTCACCTGCTAATGAGAGGCTGCAGGAAGGCAACACGATTGGGCGGGAGGGCGTGATTAGGAGCCAACCAGGTGCCTCTTGAGTCTTTTCGGGTAATAATAGTGGAGTTGCATCATTGTGACAATTGTTTGGAACAACCTGTCATTGTTACCTCCTATTCATTTCTGCCGTCTTGTCTTCCTTCGGGTGCAAATTCAATTATATTCTCACAATTAACACACGGGAATTGCAGCAAGATAGCGCCTGCGCACCCGGCGGAAAAGGACGCCCTCAGCTGCACGCTCTCACAGAGGCGATGCGAGCGGCCGGTGATGAAGCGCTTGGAGGTTGACGCCCTCATGCCGTCTTTGGGAGACAAATTCATCGGCTATTAGGGCTTCCGCTCGCTAAGAGGACCACTGTGTTTGTTTTCTTGATGTTGCGTTTGGTTCTTGGCCCGTGTTTGCCGGCCGTGTAATCCTGTTAGGGCGCTGCTCAAAGTCACCGGGCGAGGACGTATGTTGGCCAATCTCATTTGCTTGAATAAGTCCTTCCTGGGCGGGAGGAGCGGTAAGCGCAGCAGGAATGCAAAGCGGCGGCCCATTCAGCCCCGCCGCACAAAAACGTCTTTCTTCCCGCCGCCATCCAACTGACCTTGCCTGGGAAATTCCCTTCTGGCGCATAGAAAGAATGATTTGTATACTCTGCTTTACATTGATGTACTGGACTGCAGGAACAGACGCCAAACGATTGGTGAAAGCATGAACGGGTCATGGGTGATGGACAGGTGATGGATGAATAAAAGGATGATGAGTGGGTGGTTGGAAGGATGTACAACAGCTGGAGGGGTGACTAAAGTATTCAGGAATGAAAGGATGCTGTCACATGTGGATGGATGAACAAATGAACAGATTAGGGATGACTGATAGATGGTAAGGGTGAAAGCATGATGTATGAATGGGTGACATGGAAGAATGATGAAAGGAAGAACAGATTAAGGCTGGAAGAAAGATGTGTGAAAGGATGATTGGCAGGCCCACAGATGACAGGATGATGGATGATAACAATGGGTAGACGGATTATAAGAATGCATGAAGTGATGGAAGGAAGGTAACAGGATTGAATGGATGGATGACATGAAACAATGATGAAAGGATGAATGTGGCAACAAGAGATGAAAGATGTGTGAAAGGATGAAGACAGATGAAGGGATAAGGATATGGATGCAAACATGGAACAGAAGTAAAAGAATGACAGATGAATGGATGACACGGAGGAATGATGAAAGGAAGAACAGATTAAGGCTGGCAGAAAGATGTGTGAAAGGATGATTGGCAGGCCCACAGATGACAGGATGATGGATGATAACAATGGGTAGACGGATTATAAGAATGCATGAAGTGATGGAAGGAAGGTAACAGGATTGAATGGATGGATGACATGAAACAATGATGAAAGGATGAATGTGGCAACAAGAGATGAAAGATGTGTGAAAGGATGAAGACAGATGAAGGGATAAGGTTACGGATGCAAACATGGAACAGGAGTAAAAGAATGACAGATGAATGGATGACACGGAGGAATGATGAAAGGAAGAACGGCTCAAGAACGGATGAAAGATGTGTGAAAGAATGATGGGCGAGGCCCATTGATGACAACGGGTGGATGGATGATATATATGGCCGTAAAGATGAATGAATGAACAGGTGATAAAAGGAAGGCAACAGGCGTGAAAGGATGATGGATGTAATGAATCAATGATGAAAAAAATGAATGCAGTAATGATAGATGGAAGATGCGTGAAAGGATGATGAGCAGACCCACCGGACGAACGGCTAAGAATATGGACGCAAAGATACTGTACGACAGTAGTGAAAGAACAATGGATGAATGGGTGACAGAAGAATGACAAACGGATTAAGGATTAGTGAAAGATGTGAATGTGGATGAAAAGATGAATGAATGAACAGGTGATGAAGAGAAGTAAGGAGGGTGAAAGGATGAACATTATTGATGAAAGGATGATGGCTGGTTGGATGGACAAGAAATAGATGGATGGATGAATACATTGATGACTTGAGGAGCACTCATACTAGAGCACATGAAAAGAACAGATAGATGAAAGAGTGATGGACAGCGAAGTGCAAGGTTGGAACAGGTGATGCGGTCTATGAATAGATGAATGATGGGTGAATGCGTGATGTGAGCGATGAACAAATGAAGGTGTGCCGTGTGTTTAGCTGACCTTGCCGACATACTGCATGTCAGTGCCGGTGTATTCCTCCAACAAGAAGAACTGGTTCCACATCCATCCTCGCTTGGACCGCCTGAGCGGCACCCCGTTGGCGTCCTGTCCTGTCAGGCCTGAGGACCCCTTGTGTCCCAGTGTAGTCCTTCGTGGGGGCCTCAGCCCGGCCGCCGGCGAGCCGAGATGGGCCACGGTGGCCCACAGCACCATCAGCACACATGCTGTCTCCATGGCAACAAAGCCTTCTTGGATCCTCGTCCACCCGTTCCCCTCCCGCTGTCCCTCCTCCTGTGTCTGGCGGACTTTTGGTCAGAGTGACGGCTCAGTCTTCATGCTGGAAACAAGCAAGAAGATTCTGGTCGCACCTGGAAGAGGCAAAATAGGAAAGGAGAGTCAGGACAGGCACAAACTAAACCCAACTAGATGAGTGCAGATGGCATACAAACACTGGTAACTTGCAAGCTATTACAGCCACACTGTGCATTCATGTGCAAGCCTGTGATTGACGGGCCTCTATCAGATTAGCAATAGTACCTGTGGATGCCACTTTTATCTGCATGAAGCCCCTGAATCAACACATAATGGAGTGCCGGCCGCCTTGTTCTATCTTTTGCAAGCATCTGCTGGAGCACACGCTGTTATCACACAACAGAATGACCACAGCAATGTCAAGCTCACTTTAGGACTTGAAGATCAGTGTAAAGATACTCCGCTAAATGACTGTTTGCCGAACACACACACGGGGGTGGGCTGGGAAAGGAAGACTTTCAAATATTTTGTGCTATCTCGTCCTCTGAAGGCCAACGCGCCAAATGAACCAAAAAGAAGCCTTTTCTTCCTATTAGTCCTCTCAGCTGGATGGCCTATTCCCAGGCTGCAGCAGTGGGGACTGGTGGGAGGGTCATCAGAGGGCCCCTGATGGAGGAGGGTACACTGTGGTCAGCTCCCTTCGCTCTGCATGTTGGGAAATGAGGACGTAGCATGAATTAAGCAGCCTGACCTGCACAGAGGAGTGGAGCCGGAGAGTCCGAAGGGAAGGCAGGGAAATGGAGCGAGGAAAGAGGGGCGAGGAGAGGGCGGGGGCGCCGAAGATGATGTCACCGAATGTTCGCTACATCTTCAAAACAAAAGTGAGGCTTTTTTAATGCAGCTTCTTCACCGCATCCTCAATAGCAAAGAATCAAGATTTTGAGAAACAAATCAATGAATTTTTGGGAAAATTAGTTTGGATAAAAATGTATGATATTACGACAAGAATGTCATTAATATGATAAAAAATGTACACTTATTTGTACAGTGAAAATGTGTAATGAAAGGACAAAAAGTTAATTCCACGATAACAAAAGGGGGTTTGCCCTGGACAGGTCACCAGTCACATTTACACTTATGGCCAATTTAGAGTCTCCAAATAACCCGGTGGTTCTCGGTTATTTTCTGTCATGCTTCAGGGTGCACAAAAGTTTTCACGCTCCCCCGATTTGAAATGCTATTGAGTAACGGACAATATTTTGTAATCCAAATGTGAAGCATAGTACATAGAGTACTAAAGAGTCAAATCCCATGTAGTGTACAATAAATCTGTACATGTTGGCAGTTCTGCACCAACATGGAAAGTAGCCCACGCCCTCGGGGTTCCACCGTTTTTGTTTTTTTGGAAATGTTTCATCAGCTTGTTGAAGTGGCAATGAAGACACCAGTCGGCAGGCGATGGGGATGGGCGAGCGTGAAGGAGAAGTGGAAAAGGTCCTGTCAGAGCAGCGTCAGCAGTCCATCGGGGACACGGGTCCATTCATTTCGCTACCTGTCTCTTTGAGGCAGCTGGGCCGTGCCCGGATTTCCCCTTATGAGGCAAATTGAAGGTCCGTGCATTGCAGTCTATTGCGCGCCCCCAACCCTCCCCCAGCTGCCTGCTTTGCTTCATATGCATTATGGCTGGGCTTTGCGCTGAAAGCCACTCACTTTGCATGTGTCCTCTGCCTGGATCAGCAGGCAGTGCAGTAGAAAAGGGGGAAAAAAGAACACGGGGTCAGCTGAGGCGCTGCTGATGGAGGCAGGTGAAAGTGAGACGGACTGTCAGGCTGCTTAATAACGCCCGTGGAGGAATGGACTCTAACCAAGGCGCTGTGCTCTATAAGCCACAACTGCAGCTTTGCTTCCTATCCAAATTCACTAAATGACCGCATGATTCTATCCTCCTCCTCCAGCTCCACTCCCTGCACACTCGACTTTATGAATTTACTTAATTGACGCTGGCGAGGAGCATGTGGGACTTTGAGCTATTGATTAGCTGTAGGCCTCGACGTGCTTGGAAATACCAGCGTGTCCCTGGGGGTGGGAGGGGGGGGACTCATGAAGCTTTCTACCACCAGTCTCCCAGCACTGGGAAGACGGCCTTTTCAATGGATTTCTTCATAATGTCACCGCAGAAAGCTAATGCCTCCACTGTATGAAGGGCTCAGATGTCCCACTGGAACACTCGCCCCCTTGACCACATTTGTCATAGCCTGGAAGCCATATTGTGCCACAGCTCCCCTGCCCCCATCATTCTCCTGACAAGGGTGGACCGAGACCAGGAAGAAAAAAGTCAACGGAAGCTTTATTCCAGAAAAAAAAACACAAAAAAAAATGTCACAGCCGGTTAAGAATGCTGCGGTGTCGACAAAATGCCTGCCGCGCTACATTTGTCCTGTGTGGGAGTGGAGTAAGATGGAGGGAGACTTGAAGGACGCTTGCGGACTTCCCATTGAGCTAACGGCATAATGTGGCCACCAATGGGTTTAAATGAAGGTTATGTGGCGGCAATAACCATACGCGCCGAAGTAATGGGAGGTTTTCCAGCGGGGGGATGAAACGTGAGAAAACTGTGGACTGTGGACCCCTCGCTTTGCACCAGTAACAGCTTACTTTGAGCGTGACTGGAGGAGCCCAAAAATTGGGAGCAGAAAGTTTTCCTTCAAAGTGTTCGCACAAGAAATGCTACAATAAAGTCTTCGGAGGGTTACCCGTTTGTTGGAGTCCTGCTTCGCGTTTAACCACGTGTCCATCGGTGCGTGAACGCATCGCTTGTGTCACCAAATCAATCGAGCTAGCGTTTCCGTGACGACCGGCGACGATAAGTGGATGTGGGCCCGATGACAATGTGCTCTCTCTGTTGGAAAGAGTCGTGTTTACCCAAGAGCAGGGGCATTTCATTCACCAATGTTCCTCTTTGGGTTCTTATCTCGGCTTAATTATAACCCAAAATATAAATTGCATTAGTTTAAAAGTGCTGATGACAGGAGATTTGAGCGTTCGCAAAAGTACCTCGGTACTAGTACACTGTTGCACTGGTATTTTTTGTCCTGGGACTAAGACTAAGCAGTAAAAGAAGACATGCATAAAGAAAGAGGGCAGTTTTGGTGAGATGATTAATAGGGATGCCCGATAATATCGGCTAAAAACACGCCTTCATTTCCGATGTATAAGCTGCAACTTTTTTCTTGAACTTTGAACCCTGCGGTTTACACAGCAGTCCGGCTAATTTATGGCCTTGTTCTAATCTTGTCAAATCTTCTTTACTTCAGAACTGCTATTCAATTGTTAAATACTGTGCTTTTCAACCCATTCGAGGTCATTACTTAATAGAACAGTCTGGATCAGGGTGTCATCTTACAAAGAAGGCTAAAATCACCACAAAGCAAATTACCTTTTAAAAGGTATAGCTTAGACATACAGACATACACCAATACCAGTTTAAAATGTAAAAATCAACCATTTTAACGGCTTCCTGTCACGCATTTCATTGGACGTTGGTCTGCCGGGGCATCGCAATGAATCATCAGTATGCCTCCGCATACAGAGGTTCCTATCACGTGGCCATGTGCAGCTTATATACAAATTTGTTCTTCTCTCTAAATTTAGTGGATGTGACTTAAACACCGGTGCATTTTATACACCAGAAATTACGGTAGATATCGGTTCATATTGGTATTGGTTTTTCTGCTTGCACCAGTGATGATGTTATGCTCAATGGTCTTGAATTATTTTCTAGTTTCCCCGTCTGATTGTAAATAAGCGCTTTGCAACGGGTGTAAATCAATGGAAGGGGTGTGTGTGTGGACGTTAAGGCAACCTGTCTGGCTTTTGGATGTTTAAAATAAATATCGCACAATTCCTACAACTTACATTGCATTTCGCAGTATTTGGCTTACTCTGCACAGTGTTTATTTACAGCTAATGAAAGATAATGCGTTCATTCATATGCAAGGTAGGTTGACATAGGTTGAGGTATCGGGTATCAGTCTTTTAACTAAACAGTGAACCACATTTTTTACATATTTATTCCTGCTTCACAGAAATTCCCTTATCGTGGTCGGGTCTGGAATCATTTAACAGCCATAAACGAGGGACGACGGTACCGATACGTTTGGCATGTCATTTCCTAAGGTGATATCAACTAGAGCTGCAACAATTAATTGATGAATCGATGACTACATATAAAAATGATCAGATGTCAGCCTCTCAGGTCAATATTTTGTCATTTTCTGACTCAATCATAAAAGCAGAGCTTTTATCTTTTAAGATACTCAAATACATCAGCTTTGCATCAACAGTGATCCACATCTTTTCTGCAGTGCTTCAGACCAAACCGCCAACTGTTTGGTTCATATTGATTTGGTCGGTCTAATCACCATTAATCGACCAATAAAATCATTGTAATCTTCTTCTTTTCCTTTTGGCTTATCCCTTCAGGGGTCGCCACAGCGAATCAATTGTCTCGATGTCCGAACCATCTCAATCTGGCCTCTCTGACTTTATCTCCAAAACCTCTACCATGTGCTGTCCCTCTGATGTACTCATTCCTGATCCTGTCCATCCTGGTCACACCCAAAGAGAACCTCAGCATCTTCATCTCTGCTACCTCCAGCTCTGCCTCATGTCATTTCCTCAGCGGTACTGTCTCTAAACCAAACAACATTGCTAGTCTCACCACAGTTTTGTAGCCGCAACGGGGCACAAGCCAGTGTCTTATTGTTCCGCTCCCAAGCCCGGATAAATACAGAGGGTTGTTTCAGGAAGGGCATTCGACGTAAAACTTTTGCCAAACCAAAACATGCGAAAAATAAAAAAAATTGTAATAGCAATAAATAATATTTACGGGCTTAGATTTCACCAAAAGCTTCTAAAGTATACTTTTCAAGAGTGCAGAAAGAGTAACGCATACCGTACATGCCATTTCTGCATGCCGTTTGTCATGTGTCTTTGGTGCTGAAATGCGCCACTGTTGGCTTTAGCCGAAGCAAACCTGACAAGTGTGAAGGCACGTTAAACTGCTGGCAGACCTGCGCCACAGGTCTTAGCGTTGTCGTCATAATGGAAGTGTGTAATACAACATGACTCCATAATTATATTCTCCCATTTAAGAGCCGCTGTTTACAAGCGTCACCGAGGCGCCCTTTATTTTCTTTTTCTCGCCCGCCTCGTCCGTCCTCGCTTCATATCATGCGCTACCTAATTGCATAAGAGAAAGAAAAAGAAAATGAAAATTGCTTTAAATTGCGTGTCGCAGGCCACGCCGAGCAATAAGACCTGAGCTGTAAGCAAGATTAATGCGTCTCGCTGCCAATTTTCCCAGCATGCACCCCTGACGATTGGACGTCCGTTTAGAATGGCAACAATTAGCGATTAAAGGCAGCTATATGGTTTTATCGAATGAAGGCAGAGACAGGAGTTATACAAATGCTTTCATCGATATGTACTGGATGTGCAGCGCTAATGGCCTTTTCGCATGCACGCACGGGCCCGGGTGGCATTTTACAGTGGGGTACATTCTCTACTTCTGTGTTTGTATTTCTCTTTAACGAGCGACGTGAACGACATGGCCGAGCACCCTGCGTCGCACGTCGAGCCCAGGCAAACCTCGCCGCGGCCCCCCGGGGTGCAATTAAAAGTAAGAGAGGAGAATGTCAGCCAGGTGGGCGGGCGAGCGAGCAAGCGGGAAGGGGGAGGTGAGAAAAAGGGACCGGGGGATGGGGGGTTTGCCACAGGTAAACATGGCAACCTGCAGTGAAGGTCCTTAAAGGCAGCTAATGCAAAATGAAGCTGTTCCACATTTTAGGGCGGTTTTGGAATCCAGGCTACAAATCTAGAAGCGCTCATTTATCTTAGCTGCTGCTTCACAGCAACAACAAAACATGCAAGTGAGCAAACAGTAATAACAATAATTTCCCTTTCGACATCGTCAATATTTATCGACCTATTGTGCGGCTCAAAAAACCCCCACACCGCCCGGTTTCTGTGCGACGAACACACTACTACCAGGCAAGGCAAGCAATTGTGCTTTTAGTACGCCACGATTTACCCCAACTCTACTTGTATATTACACAATCACCTTAGTTTTCATATGCATCAGATTCCGTATGATTACCTTTTCGTCAAAAATGTTTGCTAAAATATTTTGTACAGTGTTGCATGGAACAAACTAGTCCGTGTGCCCCGCGCTGTCTCGTTCCCAAACAAATCCCTGTGCACCTCGCTGACTCACTGTCGCTTTTTTTTAATTGAGTGTGACTGCTAAATGACCCACCATGGGGCCACAGAAAGTTGCGAGTGCCAGCACTTTAATAATGAAGGTGAGAAACACTCTATGCGACATGAATCGACTCTATGAAACATCATTTTCTATTATTTATTAAAGTGTTGGTGTCTGAAACGGATGGATAGGATTGAGGTTTTTTTGTATGGGAAAAACTGCCTCGCAGGCGCCTTTTATGAACGCCACAAGACGGCGCTAGCTGCATGTGAAGCATCCAGCCGCTTCAGCCACCTCTGCATACGTTTGCCTTGAAACTCGTGCATTTGACACTGGTTGTTTACGATGAATTCACTCAACCACTATCAACACTGGTTCTGCTGCTGCTGTGTAGTGCAATAGACTTGTCGATGAATGATCATATGCTCATAGACAGCTAGGTTTTCCTTTCCGCTTTCTCATGCACCCCAGACCAATATTAAAGCTAATTTGACTCGGGTAGACCCGATCACCTTCGTGAAGCCCAGCGTCAGTGAGTAAAACTATCATTTGTATGCAAAGCCAGCTGCTATATAGCCTAAATTGTGCATCACTACTGGGATGTAAAGCCCAACCTCATTTTTGAGGTTGATTTTGCAGGGGGGTTATTTACCCTGTTTTTGCTTTTGTGCGTCAACTCAATCACCCGATGGTGTGTGACGTGCACGTGCCCGAGATGGAATGAATGACAGTGGTACAAGTAAATTAGCTTGTGCCTCGCAGCTCGTACACCCCTGCCGCAGCATAGCAAATAACTGGTATAAATCACACAATCTGGGCCAAGTCGATGAGAGCCCCCAATTTTCCCCTCCTCTACTTCTTTGCTCGCATCCGTCAGTCGGAGTGGCCCACTTTTCGGGTCTGCGGAGTCGCCCTTCATTTTGTGTCTGGACTCAATTGTGAATGGCGCTGCTTCAGTGACAACAACAGACTGAGCTCCTCTGTTCACTGCACTCACCCCCATACCCTCCCTCGACAAGTACAGACTTTTAGCAAGCACTTTCTAGAATCCCCCCAAACTGGAGCTTAAAGTCATTTGTCAGTCCTCTTAGGGCCTAATAACACACGTGAGATTTTGCGCGAAGAGTGGACGACACGAAGGGCGGACAATGGTGGTGGGAAGAATCAGAGGGAGTGGGTGGTCTCCCGGCTTCCTGCTTCCCCCACTGCGGTCTTTGTGGTCACCCAATGGTCCTGATGGGAGCGCCTTCAATGCAAATCAGGGTGCAGTCAAGTGAAAAGTACTTTCGGCCGCTACAAGTTCAACTTTGTGGCGCTGTTGCCATTGATTGCGATAATCACGCTACCCTCTGAAGGAAACCAGACATCATTTTTTTTTAGAGGGGGGGGTCTGATCTGACACAAAGTGGAGTACTGTTCCCACGTGTGTTGCCATGGTAACTGTTAAGAAGTGTGGGGTGGGGTGATGTACACGTAGGGACAGCAACAAGACAACACGATGGTCAAACCCTAAATAATACATGGAAGTAAAAACAAAGACACGGCTAAAATATGGCCGCAATAAAATTGCGAGCGCGGACAAAATTGCCCCCCCCCCACCCTCAACTGAGAGTAACGACCTTTCCTGCGCCGCTCCCATAAAACAAGGCGCTGACAGTCGGGAGCTACCGTTTTTAACGTTATTAACGACAACGCCGGCTAGGGGCCTCACGTTGCTTTTTTTTCCACAGCTCCTAAATTGGAGGAGATTTTTCCCAAATGGTACCTGAACACGGGCACGGAGGCATGCAGGCGTTAGGGAAGGTCGACACCTAAATGGTATTAATTAGAAGAAAATATTTCTTATAAATCACAACTTTCTCTTTGAAATAATGCCATTTTTGATGCTTTATCCCTGAAATAGTTAACTTACATTTTTTTAAAGACTCACCCTTTTTCCAGCGAAGGCCACACAAATGAAGGAATTCAAGGGCCAAAAAACTTGTTATCAGCAATATAGGTGAAAAACTTTAAATTATTATAATGAACATCCCTCTTTGCTCCTTTTTCCTCATTTCTGCTGTTTTTTCCCTTATTTTTCAACATTCTTTGTAAATAGTCTTTATACATTTTCTTTCCGTAATATTTTGACTTTATTCCGATATTATAACTTCTTCCTCTGCCTAATTTTCAAAAAACTACAATTTCATGTTGTTTTGTTTTTCGTTTTATTACAAACAGCGTCCTTTTAAAATCATTTCTAGTAATTCAACTGTATGCTACAAAAATCACATTTTTTCCTCATATTACAAGTTTGTGAAAAATGTGAACTTGTTTTCCTTTTCTGAAAACAACTTACATAGTTTATGATTTTGACTTTAATCTTTTAAATTTACAGCTGTTATTTCATTCAACAATTTTCTTTTCATCTATGACTTCATGCATTTATTCCCACAATATTTTGACTTGACTTGAATTTGAATACTTTTTCTGCACCCTACTTCACAAAAAATATATTTTTATTTTTATCATGAATTTTCCCATGGCCTAAATATTAGGGTGATTGGTGACTCTAAATTGTCCATTGGTATGAATGTGAGTGTGACTGTTTGTCTGCCCTGCGATTGACTGGCGACCAGTCCAGGGTATACCCCGCCTCTCGCCCAAAGTCAGCTGGGATAGGCTCCGGCATACCCGTGACCCTAATGAGGATAAGCAGCTCATAAAAAGAATGAATGAATTTCCCCCCCCCCCCCAAAAAAAATTAATTGTTTTGGTTCTTATAATGTTACAATTTTTTAAAAATAACATATTTTTTCTTAAATAATATAAATAATAATTCAACATGATATGAATGAATAATGAATAATAAATGTATAAATAATAATAAAGTATAATAATAATAATAATAAATAATACAAAACAATGTTGCGTTATTACAGTGGTTCTCACTTATTTCATGTCATGTTTTTGTGCCCCCCAGATTTAAAACAATTTTCATAAACTGATCATTTCTATTTATATATCTGTACTGTACAGACTGAACTCAAAAGTGAAAGCAGAAAAATGCAATAAAAAGGAGACCTGTGAAACGTGCAAGCAAATTGCATGTTGTGTACAATAAATGTGTACACGTTGGCAGGTCTGCACTAACACTGAAAGTACTCCCTGCCTCTCACGCCCCTTGACAGTTCACTGCCCCCGCCACTATTTGGGAATTGCTGCTTTAGCAGCGTTTATGCTACATTATTTTCCTCATACTATCCCGACATGATTCTAATTTTCTTGTTGTCATTACATTACAACTTTTTTTCCTCTTAATATTGTGACATTATTGTAAAATGTTTTTTTCTGTATTCATGTTATTTACATTTTCCATTGTTCTATCTTTTTTTTCCTGATTTCATGTTTACTGCATTTACCGTACAGAATAAATCATCACGTCAGGACAGATTCCGCCTCCCTCTAAGCGACGATGATCCCCCGCGGGGGCCGCAGCCTCATTGGCGGAACGAGCCCTGCCTGGGCTGTGTTTCTTTTACGGCCATTCCCCCCGACTCCCCAGGAGTGAACCTCTAATGGGCAAAAAAGAATTGATCCGCGTTAGCGTTTGACTGCCAGGTTCTGCTGAGGCACACGCTTGGACATGCTTCAACTTCTCTCCTGGATTAGACCGCTTTTTTGTAATTACTAGACGCTTTTGGGCAGGGTTAAAGGTCAGGGAGGTACTCTAAATGGCCATACGGGCTAGGTCTCGACACGAGGAAGTTACACATTCCCAACCGGATGAGAGATTGAATTATTTGCCCTTATCGTGCGTGGGCCACATTGCAGCGCACTCTCTTTCCCATTTCACACCTTGACGACTGCAAGATAGGACGCTTTTCTTTTTGGCCCAGATTGACAATCGGCAGCACACCAGTCAAAAGACGGAATTATCTATCGCAACCTACCGCCTGCAGACCCTCGCTGGCTCTCTCCCTCCTCGCCGTGGCCAGCGCCGTTATTCGAGATAAACAATCAATAGTGCATTAACGTGTCCGCGCAGTCAAACAAGCCGGCGAGCAATGTCACCACTTTAAGCAACTAATCTTGCTCAGAGACCTAAAAATGATGGATTGGAATTTGCTTTTTACTCTTTTCATTATCCTCGGCCGCCGTTTCGTCACGTTCGAGGTCACCGCCGTGTGAGTTTTCCTTTGTGGAAGAACCGATGCTGGGCTGCCATGCAGCAAAGGTGACCATGGAACAGCCCGTGGGTGGGTGGTGGGGGGGGATCCCATTCGATCGATTTGGAGCGCAGAATTTTAACACCATTCCCAGCCAGGCATTTAAAAGTAGCGGAGGGCTCTCATTTTGATGATTGTTTCAGATTTCTGATGCTTAAGAGAAAGGGAGGTCGGGCGGTGTGGTCCAACTTCCTCCATGCGGCAAATTTGCATCTGCATTCCCAAAGCTGCCATTGAGGGGGAAAAAGAGGGCGGGGGGCTTCTTGCTGTGAAAACCCCCAAAACAAAGCCGCACTTATGAAGAGGCCTAACTTGTCTCTTCTTCTCTCCCGGACTGCAATTAAAAACAACCTTATCCCGTCCTCACTCATTAAACCATTAAACCCCGCCCCCTTCTAGTAGCGCCATTGCCAGGCTTATGAGGTCCTGACAATAAAAGACTTGGCTTGAATCATGAGGAAGACTTTACGGATAGCCAGGCTGGGCGGGAAGGGCGGAGAGTGCTGGCTGGTGGGCGAGACTCTACGGATGATGCCATGAAAACGCTGATGCGTGAAAACTCTCTAACTGTTAATGTGGCATATTCAGCACCACCATCATTGCCGGCGGTTCCACCAACGGCGCCGCAAATGGAGACGCTACCTGTGCTGCCACTGGCACCAATGCCAATGCTCCCACCAATGCAACCGCAGACGCTCACGCAGACCCTGCCACCACCAAACGAAATAGCCATCACCGTCACGGCAAACGCTGCGACCGACAGTAACACTGACATAAACGCCACCACTAACCCTGCCGCCAGCGCAAACACCACTGACGCAAACATTACTGCACACACCGCCGTGCAAAAATGCTACAGCCGCCATAGCCACCTGGGCAAACACCACCACCAACGCCGTCGCCAGTGCAAACGTTAACACCCATGTCAACGCCACCTCTGTGGACATAAGCGCCGCCTCCGCTAACGAGCGTTTAGACGCTACCCCTGATGCAAACGTCCCTGCAAAAGCAAACACCACCACCGCCGCAGTCCGACTGTAAAACTCTTCGTGGTCCGGTATGTGCGCTCTTCTTCTCCTCTGGGTGGAGTGCAAGACCTCGTAAATCAGCAGATGGGCTGAGCCATGTAGGTGAGAGCGAGGCCGTCCGGTGTAAGCAGGACGGAGGTTCTTTATGCGTTTGGAACACGCGGACTCCGACCCTCGGCCTCGTCTGACTGGAGCGGAGTTGACAGAAAAGCTGACAGATGCTTCGCCGGCCTTCCATTATTTATGAGCGTGTTTCCACACGTGCACGCTGCTATACATTTGCTGTTGTATCGCCCTTTCCGTGGGCGGCTGAAGGAGCAGAAACCCCCGCCCCCAGAAAAACATTTCAAAGGAAACAAGGGTGTAAAAGTAAACAATTAATAGCCGCTTGTCATGAGAGTTAGCTGGGGGGGAACATTTCTGGCCCCCGTGGGGGCATGACAGAAAATCCTTGAGGAGAACATTTTTATTCAACACAAGGTAGTCAAACAACACTTGAGGCTTCCTTGTCTACGCACGTCCACGTGTGTGTGTCAAGTACCACCTGCCCCCGTTAGCCTAACCTTTGACCTGCCGAGTGTCACCAAATCCCTGCCTCCGCCCCTTCCAGACTCTCTTAAAAGCCACTTAGAGGCTTCCAGCTGGGAGGCCTCGCCCGCCGGATCGAATTGAAGCTTTGATTAATTGAATTTGCGGAGAGGACGTCGATTGAGCGACGTCTCGGCGAGAGCGCCGCATCGCAACGCCATGTGTCATCCGGTGACATCACAGCCTCGCCGGGGCCTCGGGCCGCGTGCGATGGACGCCTCTAACCAACGGAGAGCGGCGATGCTAATGAGAGGCGCGGTGTAATTAATACAAATGGAATGTTTAATGCCATTTTTCCATTTCAAAGAAACTCCCGGGGCGTTGCTGCCATTGCGCACATTTAGCTCAGTGGGACTGTCCTCTGGCAAACAATAACCTAAGTTTGCCATCGCCTTCTTTAGATCAAACTTACTGCGTGCCGCAGGGGCTTTGCAGTACCTGCCCCATTTCTCCTCTATGTGACTGCGCCGTCCAAGTCTAATTGGAGCCCCGCGGGACCCCCAAACATCCATTTGTCGGTTATTCACGTCAAAAACGCGGCTGACCTTTTCCTCAAAGTGGACAGATCCTCTCGCCAGCGCCTGAGACGGGGTTACACGGCAGCACACCATTATTACCGCGTGTTCCGTGTTGCGACACAGGTGTGTGCATCGTGTCCTTCCCGAGGGGAAGCACACACAGGTAGTTTGTTTGGGAGCTCTTTCCATTTTATTTCCCCCCATGCTTGTCAGTGAACCGTCCTAATGTTGAAGAGGGAGCCCACGATGGTGCTCGGCTCGCCTTTTCTCCCTCCGGGGGATTCAGGGGAAAATAGGAGCTTTGCCGACGTGCCGCCTGTTCATTTACAGAAACGGGAGGGAAAAAAATGATAAGAAGAAAGTCACAAAGGCATTGTGACACAATGGAATCCAGATATCATTCACAAAATAGACAGGAGACCATTATCTGCTGGAGGAGGGGCCCATCTGAGGGTGACAGGCCCGGGAGGGAGGAATAAAGTGTGCACATCAAGGCAGCCTTTCTGGAAAGGAACATTTTTGTGTAAAAGCTGCAGTGTTGTTGTTGTCATGTGCAATAACGCGCATCATTCCTCCTGCAGGCTGTTAGAGAGCACAATCAAATCACTCTGCTTTCACCACGCCGCAGACAAAGTGCCACGCTAAAAGTCACACAAAGACATTCTGCACAGGCTGTCTGTCAAACACACACACACACACACACAGTATGCCATCACACCACATATGACCTTCAACAGAAGCATTATAGCTGCTAAGGCATGACTAATCGATTATTGCAGAGTACAGTTTTAAGAATTTTGTCTCCATCATGTGAAGCCTAATCGATCCGTTTCCTTACAGTAGCAGCCAGCCGCAGGCACACTTCATTTTGGACCTTCTGCTGAAATGTTAGCTTGCAGAAAGCCAAGCAACATTTTGGGACTATTTTGAGGTATAATGAGTGTTTTTGTCTGTGGGAGCAACTGTCACATGCTGACATTCTCATCGCTGTCTTTTTTTTTTTTTTACACTTAACTTGTGCAGTTAAACAAGACAAAGATAAACTCTGAGCTTCTGACTGCACTGCATGTATATATACATTTTTTAAGGATGTTCATGTCAACAGGGAAAATACACATTTTTTGTAAAAGTATTGTACAACTTTTGAATTATAAATTGTATAAATAATTTTACGACAATTTTCATAAATTACACAATAAACTACAAAAAATTATATATATAAAATTATAATTTTTTTAAAATTATTATTATTAATTATTATTATGTATACAATTTTAGCTGACAAGTGATACATTTTCTTCGGATAAACGTGATTTTTTTGCCTATATAAAAAAATTTGAATAATAAAATATTAAAATTTGCTACTGAGGGAGTTTCAGGGATGAAGTGATGAATTGCAAGAGTGAATATAATAATAATTAATATAGAAAATCCATAGGGTCATAATTAAAAATATATTGTATTGCTGCAATTTGTAGCTCTGAGCCTCACAGTTTTTTTGATAAGCAGGATTGTGACGTAAAAAAATATTATATTAATAATATATTCATATAATAATATAAATATATTAATAATACTTTAATGATAATTAATAATGCTTTTAAATTACATGAATTTGATGTGCACAATAACTTATGTATATTGTCCATCCCTAAATACTTTTCTGCACTACTGCACTCATCCTTGCCTATGTAGTCCAGCTACCTGCTAATACTGGACTCGGATCCCCTATTAGGCTTCTGTCATTCCTGGGTCAATATTCCACCCCCAAACTCCCTCCATCCAACGCAAACCTCCATGTCCACCTCCCCCCCCGCGCCGTCATGCACTTATTAACTGGCTGTCACGTTGAGCTGCCGCGGCTCTAGACAGCCTTTAGCGTCGCCGCGTCCGCTGACTGCAGGCCGACTTAAGCCCGGGGGGCTTTGCAGAGACAAGAAGCCAGCGTAAGTAAGCGTGGGGTGGGGGCAACCTGGCGACACGATCTGCACGAGGCCTGAATACCCACAAACACCTTGCAAGAGCGAACTATGTCTGTCCACACCAGCTAGATAGCCAGAGCCACTGTTGCTGACAAAAACAACAACGTAAACAAATCCGTCACCTTGACGGGTTTATTAGCTAGAATGCTAACGCTGCATGTGTGGCGCGCTGCTTAGTGCCACAAGTCGTCTCCGCAGCACATTCTAAAAAAAAATACAAATTCCTAAAAGAAACACAGCAAAAACGGGGTTATGGAAGGAGAAAAAATAGAATTGTGGATAAAAACTTCAAAGCTGGATTTTTCTTTCAAACGTTCTAGCTTTTTTTGCACAATTAAAAAAACCAATATGGTCACCCTCATCGTTTGGCTTTTTTCTGTATGTGACCTAAAGTTTGGACATCCCAGCCATATGAATTTAACATTTCTAGGATGTTTTGCTACTTTTTCGGAACCATCACACCCAGAAATGAAAAAAAACTTGCGCCAACATCGTACCAAGTGTGCCAGTACGCGTCACAGCAATTTGTAGTATGGCACCCACAATATAAGACATTTTAACACCCCATATATTTCCTTAATGGTACTGCAGGAGGACAGTGATCTACATACGAGTTCCATTCCCGTGACAGTGATGAAAGTCAACCCTTAGTGTCAAAAAAGTTAGTCAGAGAAGAATTCAATGCAATAGAGACAATGCAAACGAGGGAGGGAGAGAGAGAGGCTTATTGGGGGGAGGAACGCCACTGCTTAGTTATCACTGTCCATTTCATAGGAGCAGCTCATATGCTCAAGGCCACCACCTTTCTCCTTGATGGTGGTCACAGCTCAGACAAGCATGCAACCAATGTCGGTGATGGGCGTCTCTCTATTTGAGCATTTTACAACACTGAACGTCATTTCACTTTTCGCTGCATTAAGAGTGACTGTACCCCGCCTCTCGCTCGATGTCAGCTGGGATAGGCTCCAGCAACCCCGCGACCCTAATGGGGATACGCAGCATGGAAAATGCTAGTCAGTCGCTAGCTTGGGAGATTTGGGCTAAAAATCCCATTTTTTGCTCATGTGACCTGTATCTGATTTTTGCAACTCAGGGCTCACTTGTCTGTAAATATAAATCCAAAATGTGCCCGGGCTTCTGCACTTTGAACGCCGAGGTTGCATATATCCGACCTACTAGTCATCCAAAAGCGGGATTTGGATAAAAGGTACTCATGAATGTAGGCAAAAGTTTCATAAATTCTTCTTTAAAAATGTCAGCCACGTCAATGTCCCACCACTTTCGGCTCCGGCATCCACCCACACGCTCCTCGGAACCAAAACGGCAGCAAGAACCCTTGACATTGCCACAAACGCACCAAGGAGAGCACGAGTTGAGGCAATGTTGACTTCTGTAAAGACCAGGGGTGTCACAAGATACTAGGTTCACGAAACGAGACAATTTTCTGGTTCTTTGTTTGGTTGGTTCTACCAGAACAAAAAAGGAAAATTTTAACTTTACTTTCAAAAAATGCACAACAAAACAGTACGTATATGGAAACGTTACACTCTTCTGCACTCTGTGTGTATGTTGAGACACAGAGACTGTATGACTGACAAAAGGTTCACTCCGTTTATGCCGTTGTGGAACAAACGCGCCAAGGTGCTGACCCCCATGCACAGAGTGAACCCTGCTCCTGCCTGTTTGAAGGCAGCAAACGAGGAAAACAGACACGCACAGATCTGTGCAACGTATTGACGCCAGAAAAAAGATCGAGATCATCACGGTTTCATGCTAAACTGTGGTCTATTATCTGTCAAAACACATTGAAATACAGGTAAAATACAGGTGACCAACCCAAGGTCGGCTGGGATAGGCTCCAGAATACTTCCCAGTTCTACATATAGAACTCCCACACAGCAAAAAATAAAATACACTACGAGAGCGGAAGGTTTCCGTTTGCAGAAGTCAATGTAACGTTTGCAGGCGGTGAAGACATCTGGGTGCTGCAGCGGACGGGCCTGGAGCCATGCGAGGCTTGATTAGATTTTGATAGTGATCTGGATCTGTGATTGCCACTATTAGATGATTATTGTACACCTCCCCCTGCTCGCACCACACATATTGGATATCGGGATTTAATTCCAAATCCAATCCCAAACCCTACCACGCGTGCAGTTGCCGGGGTCAAAAAATCGATTTCACCTCCAATGTAAGAAAAAGGCGGACGGCTCGGCATCCTTAGGAGGACGATCCCAGATAGTTAGCCTGCCTTCTTCCTTCCTCAAGTCACCACGCGCTCCCTCATGCTTGCCTTCCCGGGGCAGCTGCTGTAAGAAATGAGACATGGCTGGTGTGTGAGTGTGTGCAAGTGTGTGTGTGGGTGTGTGTGTGCGTGTGCAGCACGCCGACTCCTCGCTCGCTGTCATTTCGCGGCGCTTGTGAGACGGCTTTGTTGTAAATCACCATCAGCCGACAGCAGCCTGCAGCACGCTTTCCGCCACCTCGCTAATACATCCTGTTCAGTTGTGCTGAGGAAGGCGCAAGACGACGCACTTTCACTTCCTGCGTTGGGCCACACCCTTTTGTCACACCTGAGCTGACGGCCAGTCTGGCGGTTTCTGATGCTAGCGCTCATAATTAGAAAGGCTGTGGAGCTCATCCAGTAAGTGTGTGTGTTTGTTGGCAGCCTCTTCTTCAACATTGGCAGCTCTCTCCTGTCTCCCGCCCCGGTAGAAAAGCACAACAAATCCAAGTGATTTCATCCTCACGCGCCATGATTTCTCTCATCGTCACTTCTTAGGCTGAAAACTATTAGCTTCATCCACGGCAAGCCTCTTTGGAAGACAGATTTACTGCTTGAACCGCACAAAGCGGGGCAGCTAATTAGCCATTGTCAAGTGAGGTGCGGGCGCCGGGATGCATGCGCCTTCACTTCCCGCCTCATGGGGAGCCAAGCGAGGCCCGGTTTTGGCAAGTTGGTAGGGGATAGCATGGTTCGGTGTGCATTCCATTCCATAAAGGAACAACTCAACATGCCTGAAAAGGAGTAGGAAGAAGCAGAGCTTATTTATTCCTAGCCCTTTTCCACACCAATTACTGATCGTTCATTCCCACCATAGCGTTGTGTCACGTGCTCATTAGGAAACGACACTGTGTAGCTTGTGCATTGTTTAGGAAAAGGAAGAAATAAATCTGAGGGGGGAAAAGGACAAACATTTTAAAAACGTTAAAAAATAATGAATAAATAAAACAGAAAACAATGACAACACTGGAGTGAAAACTTGTGCTTATAAATTGCGTGATAATCAACAAGTGAAAGTGTTTCTAAATGTTGTGAACTCGGCATAGGCCAT
Source organism: Oostethus manadensis (assembly GCA_024372805.1). Taxonomy (NCBI): domain Eukaryota; kingdom Metazoa; phylum Chordata; class Actinopteri; order Syngnathiformes; family Syngnathidae; genus Oostethus; species Oostethus manadensis. The sequence goes on along the minus strand of QODF01000145.1, from coordinate 421,095 downwards.
GTCATTGCCGAGTCGACTCCCCCTCAGCGGAAACCCTGCGCCTGGTCGGCACAAAGCTTCGACGCATCTCCACGTGTCCCCGCGTCATCTGAGCCGACCTCCGGCGGGCCTAACTGGAAACAGACGGCAGGAAACGCGGGCTCAAAGAGATGGCGACAGCACAAAGAGACAAGTGAGTGACGAGGCACGCAAACGTTGATGTTGACGTCGGCGTCAGAAGCGGAAAATTTCACAGACGTGTGCGGCGCCGATGTGACACGAGCGTTATCACATCTCACACGGCCGCCATTTTCTACACCCCATAAATCAGGGTGATCTTTGATGTCTCCCGAAAGCCAAAAAGTGGCAACTTCAAAGCTGTTCGAGCCGAGCGAGGGTGCTGCAGATGCAAAGCCAAAAGGTTGGAAGGGGGGAGTTTCTCCGACTTGTTTTTGTTTTCATGCCGACTCTGACTCATGCAGCCAAACAAACAAGCTAGCTCGCTTGCTCGCTGCCCCGAGGTGCTCTTTGCTTCTTCACATGTCCATTAGAGCCACCGGCCTCACGCTCAGGAGCAGTCCACAAGCATGCCGCGCAAAAAAAAGAGGCCGTTCCCACAGGGGACGAGGACAGCGGCGCTGATGTTATTTGCTCCAGATGCCGCCTGGCAGAGGAGCGGCGGAAACATCCGCCATCATCCAAACGATGTCGCCCATCTGGAGCGCACATAACATCATCAAGTCGGGTCAGCGGTCACCCTCGCGGGGTGAAGAGCCACCATCATGTGATGTCACGGCCCCCACAGGGACAGGGGGGGCCGGCAGATGGAAGCTTTTATTTTGACCCCCCCCACCACACACTCACACACACACACTCTACTATAATCTGCTGAGTTTGGGCGATGAGCAAAATGAAATGTGAGTGAATGTCTTTTATAATCTCTGCTCTGCTTTACAGGATGCAAATGGCTTCGATGGTTCTTTTTTCCCAGTCCCTCGCTTGTCACATCAGCTCCTGTGCCCCCCACCGGACCCAACATGCACCACTGCTCCCCTACACACACACACACACACACACACATATGAAGCCATGCTATTTGCAGATCCTTTAAATATTCAGCACCTGCCGTGTTTCCTGTACCACTTTGATCAGCCTCACATTCCACCGTGCCGCTTTCATCTCGCAAGCATCAAACCTGCGCAACCTGGACTGCAACTCCATCATCCTCTGCACAACTTCTCCACATAATCCCCACAAAGTGAACCATGACTCATTCATGTATGTACAAAGTGTGCAGCAACACGCAACACATCCCTCCCTCCAAGAAAAAGCCTGTTCTCTGCTAAAACTCCATCTCTATGCAGGTAAGGGGGACAAACCCTTAGAAGCTTTCAGAGCTTGGCACGGCCCTGCGGGAGTCAGTTCAACTTTAACACCTGCAACTTTAATGCAATATATAGCTAAATATATTATTACAAAAACTTTCCTCCTCCTTTGAGTCAACGCCACTAAACCAAAGCCCAGCAGGTGGACTTCAAAACACGACCACCGTCCACCACGGGGCGTCCCAACTACATGCAGCCGGGCATCGCTGCAGAAAGCCCGGGGAGGAGGAGTGGAGCTCCCCGCTCGGCAGTGGAAGATAACCGGGCGACCTCCAAGTTTTTTATACTGTGGTGCTCGAATAAAAAAAAAGTTGACCACGTTAATAAAAAGTCTTTTCGCATTGAGTGCCTCTAATGAATAATAAAACCCTGCGAGTTGATGTGACTCGTCACCTCCATTATGTGCCATCACTGGCCGGCTGCCCGCAATCACCTCCCCGGCGAACACACAAACAAAACGCGGACAAAGGCAGCCTCTCACCTGGGGGTGGTTGTGTTGGATGAAGCTGCCTCGTCCCCGGTGTTTAGAAGAGAGAGTATCCGATTGAGAGCAGCCTGCGTCGGCCGCACACAGCAACTGCGCGGCGCACGTCCGCTCCGCGCTGGGTGGATGTCACGGAGGCTGACGGGGACGCCAGCCGCCCATTGGCTGCCGAGTCCCCGGCAGCATGCGGCGGGTGAGGGGCGGGGGTGGAGGGGCGGCGGGAGGAAGGTGCTGGAGAGAAAAACAAACGTCCCAAAAAACAAGTCCAAGTAGCTCTAGGCTATACTTCGTGTGTTTTACACAAGTACATTTTGCAGAATATCAACACAAATGCATCTGTTTAGTAGAGATCTTTTTTGTGTGCCGCATACAAATTTTGTATGCAAGTTATTTTCATTTATATTTTTTTCCATAGTAATAATAATAATAATAATAATAATCTTAGTTGGATGTGTCTCTTCCTTACTATGTAAGCCATCCATCCATTTTCTTCCGCTTGTCCGAGGTCGGGTTGCGGGGGCAGCAGCCTAAGCAGGGAAGCCCAGAGGTCCTTCTCCTCGACCAGCTCTTCCCGACGGACGCCGAGCCGTTCCCTGGCCAGCCGAGAGACATAGTCTCTCCAACGTGTCCTGGGTCTTCCCCGAGGCCTCCTACCGGTTGGACGTGCCCTGAACACCTCCCCAGGAAGGCGTCCTGGAGGCATCCTAATGCATCCAGATGCCCGAGCCACCTCATCTGGATGCTCTCAATGCGTTGGAGCAGTGGTTCTACTCCGAGTCTCTCCCGGATGACAGTGCTTCTCACCCTATCTCTAAGGGTGAGTACAGCCACCCTGCGAACAAAACTCATTTCCGCCGCTTGTATCCGCAATCTCGTTCATTCGGTCATGACCCATAACTCATGACCATAGGTGAGGGTGGGAACATAGATCGATCAGTAAACAGAGAGCTTTGCCTTCCGGCTCAGCTCCCTCTTCACCACGACGGTCCGGTACAGCGACCACATTACTGCACCAATCTGTCGACCCCACACTCCAACCTCACTCGTGAACAAGACCCCGAGATACTTTAACTCCTCAACCTGAGGCAAGACCTCGTTTCCAACCCGGGGGGTACAATCCACCAATTTCCGACTGAGAACCATGGCCTCAAATTTGGAGGTGCTGAGTCTCATCCCAGAAGCTTCACACTCAGCTGCAAACCGCTCTAGTAAACGCTGACGGTCACAGCCTGATGAGGCCATAAGGACCACATCGTCTGCAAATAGCAGAGACGAGATCCTAAGGTCACCAAGCTGGACTCCCTCAACACCTTGACTGCGCCTAGAAATTCTGTCCATGAAGATTATGAACAGAATCGGTGACAAATGGCAGCCTTGGCGGAGACCAACGTTCACCGGAAACAAGCTCGACTTACTGCTGGCAATGCGAACCAGGCTCCTGCTTCGATTGTACAAGGACAAACTGTGATTCGCAAAGAAGTCCAGCAACAACACACCACACGGGTTCAGGTCAGGGAGGCCGTTCCTCCCAACCACGCCCATCGAAGTCACACTGTCATTGCCCACATGGGCGTTAAAGTCTCCCAGTAGAACTATGGAGTCACCAGCTGTGGGCCTCTCCAGAACCCCTCTGATAGACTCCAAGAAGGCTGGGTACCCTGAACTGCCGTTTGGCGCGTACGCACAACCCACAGTCAGGACCCTTTCCCCAGCCCTAAGGCGTAGGGAAATAACCCTCTCGTTCACCGGGGATGACTCCAGCACAGAGGCACCAAGCCGGGGGGCTAATAATAAGCCCACACCAGCTCGCCGCCTCTCCCCTCCAGCAACTCCAGAGTAGAACAAGGTCCAGCCCCTCTCAAGGAATTTGGTTCCAGAGCCCAAACTGTGGATTGAGGTGAGTTTGATTATATCTAGACTGAATGTCTCCGCCTCCAAGCTCGGGCTCCTTCCCCACCAGAGAAGTGACATTCCTGGCTCCAGGGTGAGGCCCCGGTGTCCCACGTCCGGGCGAGGTGCGGTCACTCCGCTTGATTTTCTTCATTAGGGTCTTCTGAATTACGACTCATTTCTTCCAATTTAGTGCTTAGTAACAACAACAACATGTAAAAATTGTGTTGAATGTTTAAACTTTAAGGGTTTAGACATTTGTCTTCTATAGTTATTGGTTAAAAATAGCAAATCTTGTCAAAATGACTGCCATCTGTGTGTGTGGGGTTCCTCAGGTTCCCGGCCCTTTAGGATCCGCTCCCCCAAATGAAATGACATTTCCAAAATGAAACATTTCCAAATGTTTGCACTCGTGCTGCTTTCATTTTGGGAGGAGGTCTGAGATTGAGGGTGGTGGGTGGGCGCGGGTTTGATGCTGGCCAGAAATCAGATTAGAGGCAAAACATGTAAACTGCTGGGTTAGCGAGTAATCAAACTAATGCAGCTCATCACTCCCTTTATCCAGCGCACTGCCTCCGCCAGATTACCGTCTGTAATCTCCTCTGTGTGTGTGTGTGTGTGTGTGCACATATACATGTAATAAACTCTTAAGCGTGCTACAAATCATTTGTTCATGAGCTAAACAAGTTCCGATGGCAGAAAAGGGGTCGCAGTTGCTGCTGATGTCACATTGGCGATTTGTGTTGTGTTGATATTTTTTCCGGCTGAAGTGTATTTCTGATCGAATGCGCTTTTTTGTGTGCGTTGTTGTGATTGTGATTGTGTTTTCAATTTCTTGCCACTAGGAGGCAGTGATTTGGCGCTAACACTAGCGGACAGGAGGCTGTCAAACATATTATTCATTAAGTGATAAATGTCGAATACAGGTGCTGTAATTTTATGTTTTAATTAAATTACAAACATCATTATTATCTGGTGATAAGCAAAGTGATGCATGGATACCGCGAGCCGGAATCAGTCGTGTATTCCAGGTGTGATCCTTTCTGGAACGGGATGTCGAGATAAGGGACAAGAAAGCAATGTAATTAATGAGTCTCATAATTAAGCGGAGACAGAAACACAAAAAAGAGTGTGTGCTGCTTTGCAACTTTCAAATAAGGGATGACACTTTTCCAAATAATGCTGGAGAAAGTGTAATGTTAGCGGCCAATCCGTGCACAACTTTAATCCCTGCAAGCGCTTTTTGCCGCCCTGCCCTCTTGCCGTTTGGCACGGGACCTCCGTCAGCAGATCAGCTCGAGGCAAGCAAAGAGGCCCGCCATCTGGAAACCCATGACAGCTACAAAGCCAGTGCACGGTTAGTTCAAAGATGGGGAAATGCCGGGAGCGAGGCCTTGACTTGCACTCGTGGACTTTTGTTCAGGGTTTCTTCATTCAACGCTGCTGCTGATCCATATCAACACCGTGCAGAGGCAAGGACACACTTCAACATCTTGTCAAATATTTCCTACAGCAGTGCCAGCTGCAAGTACCCACCTTTTTGTTACTTTTCACTTTCTAGTTTTTCATCAGCAAATAGGCTAAGGGGGCATTATGGTGCTGTTAAAACGTGAGCGTGATGTTAGCATTGTAGCTCACGGAGATATGCAAGTGTCCTCCTTAATTGTCGTGTGTGATATATTTGTCAAAAACAACAGCAACAGACTGGCTTCGCTACACATCTTAAAATAGTCAATTGTCCATCTGTCATTTGCAGACATGGGCATTGTAAATTTGACTTTTTTTTTAATGTTGCTGTTAAAATGTGAGTGCAATGTTAGCACCGTAGCTCACATATCTTTGCTAGTGTTGCTAACATGTATGTCCTCTCCCAATTCTTATGTTACGTTGCTATATCTGAGTGTGTCCCAATACTTTTGTCCACGCAGCGCCTGCCGCATTATACTAAAAAGCACTTTAGGGAAGTCAAATAAGGCAAGGCAGGGACAACTTTGCAATAAGACTAAATCCAGCAGATTAAGAGCATTAAATAGTTTTAATGAAGTCTCATTACGGGTGATGAACGGGATTTTTTTATGACGTGCTTCGTTGTAAGACTGGGTGAAATCAATAAGTCCCCTGTTAGACACAGCTGAACAATCAATACGCAACAGGAACGCAAACATCTCACTGTCACACAAACACAAAATGTTTGTGAATTTTTGCGTTCCCAAGAAACTGCCTCGTCAGGAAGACAAGCAGGCGTGAATCGTCGCTGTGTTCCTCCTAACTTCACAGCTGATGGTCACAAGTCTTCCCTCAAGTCCTCCTTGGAGGTTTGACCCCAATACAGCTTCTAGAGGTGGCGGCACATTGCCCAGACAACCTTTTCTAGAAGAAAACCTTTGTCCCTTCCCAGGGCTCCGGGGGTAAGGAATATCACGGGATAATCAGGCAAAGAGGGCCTGCTGTTTTCTGCAGAGACGATGCAGATGATGAATGAAGGAGAGATAAAGTGAAGCAGAACCAAACTAAGTTAGAGGAAGTCTTTGTTCTCTCTGAGGGGGAAGGAGAGGGTCTCACATTTGGGACTTTAGACCTTCACGTAATGTCGGAGACAGAACTATAAGGAGGTCTTTGTCCAGTGAGGGAATCTATAGTTCCTTTATATGCTCCCAAAGAAAGCCATTTCCTATTTCCAGTGTAGCATCAGATGTTAGTGATGATGGCGTCACATGGTTCAGTCCCTCTGTGGGAATCCACAACTAAGCGGATAAAATGCTGACAATGTAACAAAAAAAATCAGAGTTTCCGCTGTGAAAATGTTCTTAAAAAGCAAAAATCCTGAAGCGGCAGCGATGAAAGCGTCTGCCGAGGCCGTATCAAACACGCAGTGAAATCAAGAAGTGAGGGGTTTTATTTGCATGACACTGTGGTTGCTACCTTGGCAGGGATTAGCGTGCAACACTTTCCACTTCCTGCCTGCAGTTTTTTAATGTAGCAACCTGAACTTTGGATGTTCATGGATGTTTTGCATGTTACAAAGACGTTGAGACCGGGTTCTTATACAGGGTGTCCCTTTACAATAAAAAAAAACACACACAAAAAGCACTTGAGAAAAATTAATCTGATCTGTTTTGTTCATTTGCTTTTGTAATTCAATTGTAAAGAGATTTTACGCAACCCCTACATAAACCAGAAGCATACCTCACGTGCAGTAGCTACATTATTCTGGGTGTAATATCAGCCTGAATCCAGACCTGATCCAGATTGGTTTTATCTTTGGAAATTCCATTTAATTGAATTCCCCACGGCATCCGAGCAAGGGCCATGGGGGGGCCACGGACGCCAACCCTCGGAACACCCACCAGAGGCCAGCCAGCTACGGGCTAGCTCAGGCACGTTCGGGTCAACTCAGATGTCCCGGGGGGATCATACACAACACCCCTCCACCCCCACCTCAAACCCAAGGCACCACCGGCGGCCCGCATACCCCCGGCACCCCCGCCAGCCACCGAACTCTCAGAGGGAAGTGAAAGAGCTGATCACCGGGTACCAGAGTGAATGAGATTGGTCCAACTGACTGTTTAAAGAGGCACAAATTGTCTCGGCGTTTTTGAAACATGAGAGCCATTTACATTATGTCACGGTGGACAGATACTTCATTGATCTTGAATACTACTCCGGTTGTATTCAAGATCAATAACCTCAACAACCAAACTCCAGATCCGGATTCAATCCAGATTGCATATTTGGTATAATTACATTTTTTTCTCGTTTCTCCAAAACAATTCTAGATCGGGATAAAACTTGACCTTCTTTTAGTTCATCCAAAACTGTATAGTCAATCAGTCATTAGTGGCTGCGTTGAAGCCTCGGGGGTTTTCACGCTCTCCAGGGACCACTGAGAACATTTCAAAAACACGCGGGAGATGAGCACTTCTTGTTTGGACGAGCGAGCCCCTCAAAGGCAACAGGGTGACCCTCCGCTTCAGCAACAGAGAGCATGAAAGGAGAGGGAGAAAAGGGAACAGTGTATATTTTGACGGCATCATAAATCACGGCGCTCGTGGCAAGCGGCCCAATTGTGCCGTGAGGGCACACGGAGGCCGACATCATACACCCCCCCTTCCCATCTCCTCCTGTGTGTGTCCCCAGGCTGAGGAGAGAAGTGGAACGGCAAAAATGTGTCCGTCCAACATAGTAGACTCCCCTAAGATTCACACAGCTATACACGGATGGAGTCTATTTGGGACGCTGCAATGCTCCTTGGGAGGGAGTTGGGAAAGGGGGGCGGTGTCTCTAAACAAAACAAAAAGTCTGACTCCGGTGGATCTTAATCCTGGAAGTTAAAGATGCCTCCAGGGAGTCTTTGGGGATGCTACTCCAGCAGCAGCAGATGACGTGGACCTCCATAATTTGTCTCATTGAGTCAGAGCGGTGTGGTGGTGGTGGTGGGGGCGTGGGGGGTGGATTAGTGGTACAGATGGACTTAGACCGGGCGCTGGTAATAAATCCCTCCGAGATGTCGTACATTCATGTGCATGTTTGTTCTCCGCTAGTGGACACGAACCTAGTGACATGCTAATCTGCAGCACTACAACTTCAACTCAATAAAGTGACACGACGAATTGGACGAGGGGGGCGGGTGGGGGTAGGTGGGGATGCAAAGGGTGCTGCGCCCTGCTTGGCCTGGCCTTGCTGGCTTTTTTCCAACCTTCCCCGTTTTGCATAATTTACTTCCTATTAGCAGTCTTTTTGTAGATGATAATTTAAAAAATCTGGGGGTTGCGGCGCTAATCCGGCAGCATTGCACTTCACAGAGGGATTAGTGAGTGACAACTTGAAGTGAAACGAGAGATGTAAGGGGCCTCTTAAGCCGTGTTCCTATTAAAAGCCACGGAGCGCCGTGACACGGTGGCAGGCTTCGCTGCACACTTGCCCAATACTAGGGGATAAATATCACCAACGCCCTTTTCATCCCCTCCTCGATAAACGCTCCCGTGATTCCTCCGTCTGTCTTTGTATTAGTTTTACTTCCTCTCCTTACGCATTCAGCCACGTCCAAATTATTTCCAGATGCCCCAATTTGCTTGCCGCTGAAGTTTAAAATCTTTGCCGACTGTTTGGTTCTTTGTGATTGTAGCTCTTCACTATAAAACACAGACGTTACCGAGACGAGTCACTCAAACTGAGAGGGCGAATGTCTTAACTATCATTAACACTAAAAGACGTTGGACCAAAAGTAGTGGGATGTGACTTTCTACATGATTTTGGAGTGTTTTTCCAGTCCACCAATCAACACACCTTTTCCTGATCGGAGGCGTAACTCTAGAGTCAATTTGCATCCCACGCAAGTTTGACTCTCCCTCAGAACTAAACAGGAACAAGAACTACACTTGAGTCAAGCTCCGTCTACCACTGGGTAGGTAGAGACAAAACGCGGCACAGATATTTTGGTACACAAAAAATGTTAGTGGGTCGGGAAGCGGCAGTCTAAGTAGCGATGTCACCTTGGAGGTACGGGGGTGTCCCCAGGCCAGCTCAGAGACAGGCAGGATGTCCTATAGTTCTACCAAACAAGACCAAGGAGTCAAATGTAAGATATCGACTGGAGGCACTCCTAGGTGTCGCTGCATACATACTGTACTGTACTGTAATGGTTTAAGTGGCAGTCAAGGTGTCCATATCCACACAAGAGGCTGTCTTGGTTGTCTGAGGTACGGTATTTGCTAGTTCCCTGTCCCACAATGACCTGGATCTCTCGTTTGGGGGAAGCACGGCTTCCTTCCCGTCCTGCCTACTGACTGCATCCCAGAGTAACTCTTCAACTGCAGGTAATTAACGTCAGTGTGACCCTGGGAATGCTCGAACCAGGCTATCTTTCAAGAGCAACAACACTCCATTAGAGTGCTGTCCCAATAACTGTGCCAGCAAAAATGTACTAAAACACACAAACAACAAACAGTTTACGCGGGATAATACTACTGACTAATGATTGAGATTACACTTTTGCTCGCTGGGAAGTTGCAGGACTGTAGATCCTCAAGGATGGTTTTGTACGTCACGATGAAGCCAATGACAGGTCCATCGTAAAATATCACAATTACATATTAAGTGTGCAAGCGATGTACTGTAATTCAACAAGAATGATTGTCAATGATAGACTGTCAATGATTGGCGGTCACTTGTTTCCATGTAGACTTTGTATGGCACCTTCGTTCACATTCATTTATTTTCTATATCGCTTATCTTCATTAGGGTCACGGGTATGCTGGAGCCTATCCCAGCTGACTTTCGGCAACCGGTTGGGTACACCCAGTTAATCACAGGGCACATATAGACAAACAAACATTCACACTCACATTCATACCTATGAACAATTAACTTAACTAACTAATTAACCTACGTGTGCAAACATGCAAACTCCACACAGGGATGCCCAACGGAGATTCGAACCCTGAACCTCCTGACTGTGAGGCCAATGTGCTACCCATTCATCCACCGTGCGGCCACGTTCACATTCCCAAAGTCCAAATATGGAAGTGGACGTGGTCAAGGTTGGTAATGCTGTCAGGTCTACCAGGTTATGAGCGACACGTCACACAAGTCAGGTTATACTTCTGAGGAAGAGTGCAGATTCACCATTGAAACATGTAAAAGTAAATCGGCATGTAATAAAAAACAAAAAATACAGTAAACATACATACAATGTGAGGTTCTGTAAGCAGTCAAATTCCTCCCAGGCCGATTTAGCATCAGTTGCATCAAGAAGAGGCGTAGGATGATGAAAGTGCACACTTCATTGCAGCTAACACAATAAAAGCAAACAAATAGCATCTACATGGGCTGTGACCGTCGAACACGTTCAGACATAAATAGAGTTGCTGTAATGTATAGAATACCTGCAGCTCCCACATCAAACAGCACATTGGAATCAGTCTGTTGCAGCATTGCAGCGGCCACCTCTAATGAGGGAAGAAAGCATCTGTCTGACCAATTATCAGAATTCCCTGCTATGCTGAGCAACGGGTGGAAGTCCGCAGGTATCGACAGCATCCATGGGGAGGTGAGGGAGGGGTGGCGACATTGTTTAGGCAGAGAACATTGCGGCCATTTCTTCCTGAGTCTTCCTGTCATGTGCGAACCATCAGATGAAGGTAGTTTTGTTTTTCAGTCCATTTAGTTATTTCCATGACAAAACTGGAAAATACAGTCAAACCTCTAAAATCAGTTTTTTCTACCTTAGGAAGTAATGGAAATAGAAACAATCCATTCCAGGCTCAAACTTTCGCTTCATCAAAAAAACAAGTGCAAAAATCGCACGGCGTTATAGCAGCTCGCGTGAGGAAAAGTTGGAGTGCAAGCTGGACAGGCGACTCGACGCAGCGTCTGCAACTGTACCGGACTGTTGTGGTGGAGATCTAAGCTAGAAGTCAAAGCTCTCGATTTACGGGTCGTTCCTACACTCACCTATGGTCACAATCGCGTACAATGTGTTTCCTCCATAGGGTAGCTTGACGCACTCTCAAAGTTAGGGTGGGAATATCTCAGAGTTGAGTTGCTGCTCCACCACTGCCACTAAGCTAACTGTGGTCCGGATGCCTCTTGGACGCCTCCCTGGTGAGCTGTTTGGGGCATGCCCAGCCGGGGAGAAGGTCCTGGGGGGAACTTAGGACACGCTTGATTAAGTCTTGCATTTGGCCTGGTCACTACATCAACAAACATGTTTTAGTAACATTTTTGAGTGTTGCGTAAGTGCAAAGTAAGGAAAGGCAGGAGCGCAAGCTGGACGGGTGAATCGGCGCAGCGTCTGCAGTAATGCAGTCACTGTATCGGACTATTATGGTGAAGAGTGAACTGAGCCAGAAGGCAAAGTTCTGCATTTGCCATGGATGGATGGATGGATGGATGAACCTACGTTCCTGCCTTTCCCTGACATGATTCATTAATTTGATGATACTGTACATGTGTTTTTTTTCCCAAAAGAGGAAGGTTTAAGACAAAAATGTCACTGATTCTGTTCATAACCTTCATCTGAGTGTGAAGCTTCTGGGATGAGACTCAGCACGTCCAAATCTGAGGCCATGGTTCTCAGTCGGAAATTGGTGGGTTGTAACCCCCGGGTTTGGAACGAGGTCTTGCCCCAGGTTGAAGAGTTCAAGTATCTTGGGGTCTTGTTCACGAGTGAGGAAAGGTTGGAGCGTTAGGTCAACAGACAGATTGAAGCAGTAATGCGGTCGCTATTCCGGACCGTTGTGGTCAAGAGCGAGCTCAGCTGGAAGGCAAAGCTCTCTGTTTACCAATCAATCTATGTTCCCACTCTCACCTACAGTCATGAGTTATGGGTCATGACTAAAAGAACGAGATTGCGGATACAAGCTGCAGAAATGAGTTTTCTCCGTAGGGTGGCTGGACTCACCCTAAGAGATAGGGTGAGGAGCTCAGCCATCTGGGAGGAGCTCAGAGTAGAGCCGCTGCTCCTTCACATCGAGAGGAGCCAGTTGAGGTGGCTCGGGCATCCGGTATGCCTCTCTGGTGAGTTGTTCCGGGCATGCCCAGCTGGGATAAGACCCCGGGGAAGATCTAGGAATCGGTGGAGGGATTATGTCTCACAGTTGGCAGGGGAATGCATTGGTGTCCTCCAGATAGAACTGGAAGAGGTGGCCGTAGACCGGGAAGTTTGGACTTTCCTACTGATACAGTTGCCTCTGCGACCCGGACCCGGAATGGAATTGACAACCAAGTGCAAAGACAGACATATGGACACCCACCTTGAGTTCCGTTCTTTGCGGTCATGTCACTGATGGCTGCTATGAAAGAACACCTTTAAAGAACCATTTGGCTTGTAAGTACAATATGAATGAATTTTGAAAAAGGGTTCTATTCCCCCGGTACACAAGACGTCAACGTTACTACAGAACCAAGTAGGTCATGTCTCGTTTACATAATGTCATCTAAACACTATTCCATGATAGCGACAAGGCTGTAGAGTATTATATATGTAATATATCAGCAAGACTATGAAAAAAATTAATCGGATGCCTAAAATGTGGATCGGGACAACCCTAGTGATGACGCACATGGTAAAATAGGTGTTATAAAAAAGCCAAATAAAAAACTCAAAACTGCTAAGGTAACTGTTTGAGGGTCACTGAACTGAGGTATCATGAGACTCATGACGTGAATTTTCTGTGCGGCTCCAAATGTGTAGTTTTGCCATAGCAATTTGGTCTATTTTTGAATTTTACGACTGTAGAGGTACCACTGTGCACAACCAACTCTGTGGAAGTTCATTTATAAAAGATGATTATGCATCCCTTATGTTTTCCCATGATATCTGTCCTCGTTTTTTGAATATCGTAAAATAATATAAAGTTACCTTTAAGTTGATGTGGACTCCCCCTTTTTATTACCCAGTATACTGCATATGACCGACACTATTATAGCGGATGCAAGTCCCTTTTCTGCATTCCAAGAAACTGGTAGTTGGTCAAAGGTCATGCTGGTGCTAATGTGACTCCATGCAACTATGAATAATGTCCTATAGATTCAATTTTAATTTACATTTACAGAATTAATTGGAGGTTCAGAAATGGCAACAAACAGCGTGAAATTCTGGCTGCCACACCATTTCTCTCAGGAAGTCGATCTATTTGTCTTTGGCAATTAGAGCCCGATAAAGGAAAAACCCTTTTGGTAATTACCCGGCCTGCTCAGTGAGACCACTCAAAATAAACACACATAGTGTCAAACATGGCCGCCACATCTGTGCACTGGGCCGTGAACTTCTATGGGGAGTTCGCGCTGAAAGTGAATGGAAAAATGAACATGATTGCCTCAAGGATCTTTTGGCGGAGAAGGTTCAGGAGAAACAGGAGGTTCAAGGAAGGACTTTTGAGAGGTTCCAACATTTTGTGTTTGCAATCTGGGTTCTTTTGCAGAAAAAAACATCGCATTTGACATCTCACTCAAAAATAATGCTAATCAGGAGTGAGTCCCTGTCTATCAACCGCTACATGACTGTTTTTAGGTGTCAATTTCAAGTATCGACATAGAGCTCATTGTACGTGAGAAGAACCAGCCTTTCGATTAAACCTCGTAAAGCAGAAGTTGCCGTAAAAAGTCGCAAAGATCAGATGAAATGTAAAGCAAGTGAGGTGGGGGGAGTGGACGGCGGGGGGGGTGAAAAGGCCATCGCAATAAAATGCTGAGAAATGGGAGAAGTCGGCAATCGTCAATACTTCACACTCCCCTCTTACACTCGCTTTCTTTCCACCCCCGCATCCTTAAATGCGCCTTGACGCCCCGTCTGCTACCGCAGCTTTTATCAGGTTGACACGCCTTTGCCTCTGACATTTACATGAAAGCTACAGGAGAAGGTTGGGAATCATCCGCTACGATAGCAAGCGACTTGAGGCTGCACAGGGCAGATTCTCTCATACTCATTATATTTACTGTGCTTGCTATGTTTGTAGTGGTGTACATAACGCTGTACTGCATCACACTGAGGCCTTTTCGCCATGTTTTTTTATAAGGAGCCACTACTACTACTAGAAGCCCTACTGGGAACACTCTGTTTAGTGGGTCTGTAGCCCTGTAACACTTAAATGTTGGAGATCATCAATCAAATGTAAATATTAGTCAACGACAACACAACTGTGCAGTTTTTAAACACAACTGTTAATTATTCAAGGAGAAACTAAATCCAAAGCTCTAAGGCCACGTGTGGCATAGTGATTTTAGCCTACACCTAGTAATTAGTTGGGCCACCCCTAGCAGCAACAACTGCAGTCAAGCATTTGCCATAACTTGCAAAGAGTCTCTTACAGCGCTGTGGAGGAATTTTGGCCCGCTCATCTTTGCAGAATTGTTGTCATTCAGCCACATTGGAGGCTTTTCCAGCATGAACCCCCTTCTAAGGCATCTCAATAGGATTCAGGTCAGGACTTTGACTACGCCACTCCAAAGTCTTCATTTGTTTTTTTCTTCAGCCATTCAGAGGTGACTTCTTGGTGTGGTTTGGATCCTAGTCCTGCTGCATAAACCAAGTTGGTTTCAGTTTGAGGTCACAAACAGATGGCCGGACATTTTTCTTCAGGAGTTTTTGGTAGACAACAATTCCATTTATCACAGCAGGTCTTCCAGGCCCATCACATCACACTACCACCACCATATTTTTCTGTGTATAATACATTGCTAAAAAAATAGAGGAACACTTTTTAATCAGAGTATAGTAAGCTATCAGTCAAACTTTGGGGATATTAATGTGGTCGGTTAAGTAGCAGAGGGGGTTGTTAATCAGTTTCAGCTGCTTTGTTGTTGAAATCAACAACAGGTGCATCAGAGGGGCAACAATGAGACAGTCCACAAAACATGAACGGTTTTCCAGGTTGAGGGTACTGACTCCTCATCTCGTTTGGCTGATTTTTTACTGACAGACTTTTTACTGCTGTAGTTTTTCATTTGGCTTGGATCGACATCTTTGTTGATAGCATGGTGCACTACCTGGACGCTACAGAAGTTGCACAAGTAGTCCAACTTCTCCAGGATGGCACATCAATACGTACCGTTGCAAGAAGGTTTGCTGTGACTCCAAGCACAGTCTCAAGAGCATAGAGGAGATTCCAGGAGACAGGAAGTTACTTCAGGAGAGCTAGACAGGGCAGTAGAAGGTCCTTATACCCTTAGCTGGGTCGGTATCTGCTCCTTTGTGCAAGGAGGAACAGGATGAGCGCTGCCATACCCCTACAAAATAACCTCCAGCAGGCCACTGGTGTGAATGTTTGTGACCAAACAAACAATCAGAAACAGGCTCCATGAGGGTGGCATGAGGGCCGGACGTCCTGTAGTGGGCCCTGTGCTCACTGCCCAGCACCGTGGAGCTTGATTGGCATTTGCCATAGACCACCAGAATTGGCAACTACGCCACTGGTGCAATGTGTGCTTACCTGATGAGAGCAGATGCCACCAGAGTACATGCAATAGACGTGAAAGGGTCTGGAGAAGCCGTGGAGACCGTTATGCTGGCTGCAACATCATTCAGCATGACCGGTTTGGTGGTGGGTCAGTGATGGTCTGGGGAGGCATATTTCTGGAAGGACGCATAGAGCTCTACAGGCTAGATAATGGCACCCTGACTGCTATTAGGTATCAGGATGAAATCCTTGGACCCATTGTCAGAACTTACGCTCTTGCAGTGGGACCTGGGTTCTTCCTGGTCCACGAGAATGCCCAACCTCATGTGACTAGAGTATGCAGGCAGTTCCTGGAGGATGAAAGAATTGATACCACTGACTGGCCCCCACGTTGACCTGACCTAAACCCAATAGAACACTGTACATAGGACATTACGTTTAGGTCCATCTGGCGCCGCCAGGTTGCGCCTCAGACTGTCTAGGAGCCCAGTGATGCCCTGGTCCAGATCTAAAAAGAGATCCCCCAGGACACCATCTGTCGCTTTAGGAGAATGCCCCGACGTTGTCAGGCATGCGTACAAGCACGTGGGGGCCACACAAACTACTGAGAACCATTTTTGAGTTGCTACAATGTCTTTTTGTCTTGAAACTCTGCCGTGCAGGCTGTTTTGCCCAGTGTCGTTCTTATGGTGGAGTCATGAACCTTATCTGAGGCAAGTGAGACCTGCAGTTCTTTGGATAATGATTTGGGGTCTTTTGTGACCTCTTGGATGAGTCTTTGCTTCCCTTTTGGGGTAATTTTGGTTGGCTGGCCACTCCTAGGACGTTTCTCCACAGTTCCATGTTTTCGCCATTTGTGTATAACGGCTCTCACTGTGGTTCGCTGGAGTCCCACAGCTTTAGAAATGGCCTTATAACGTTTTCCAGACTGATAGATCTCAATTTCTTTCTTTCTCACTTGTTCCTGAATTTCATTACATCTCGGCATGAGGCCTAGCTTTTGAGGATCTTTTGGTCTACTTCACTTAGCAGGCGAAGCGGGTGTGATAAACAACAGTCATGTTTTAATAGCAATCACTTTATCCACACAGGGCCATGTAGGATTTTTTTCTCCCTCAACAATAAAAACTTTAATTGCATTAGAATGCATTTTGTGTAGAGTTTTGTTTGTCATTTTGTTGTCATTGTCTAATATTTAAATTTGTTTGATGATCTGAAACGTTTTAAGTGTGACAAACATGCAGAAATGTGCCATACCGTACATCACATACAACAACATAAGATGAAAGAGTGGGACAGAAGAACACAAACGTTACGAACACTAGCACAGTCACAGAGTGTGATGCTAAAGTGCTACATTTCAACATCACCATCACGCTACGTTAACGCAGGTAGCAAAACACCAACCTTGACAGGCAGCTATCAAACAGGCTAAGGCGCTCACAAGCATAAACGCTGAGGGGCAGGAAACATTTTCCTCTCTTTGTGCAACCTTGTTTGCAGCAAAACTTTATTTATTACATTTTTACTTAAAAGAGGGAGTAAACAGCAGCACGTCAACTCTGCCTGTAGGACCCTCATTACATCAGTTACTTACCCCACCACAGTACAGCAGGGGTGTCCAGTATAGCCCGGAATTCCAACAATATAAATAAGAAAATTTAATTTAAAAAATAAAAAATTTGCAGTACTTTCACAAGAATAAATACAAAAAATGTAATCTGATGAGGAAAAGTTAATAATACTATAGAAAAAATAATGTCGTTTTAGTAGCCTCTTCTTTTCCTTGAGGCTTTTTCTTAAAGTTCAAATATTAAAATACAAAAAAGTTGTAATATCAAAAACAAACAAAACAATGAAAAAAACAGTTTTTGGAAACTTAAGTTGGAGATAAAATTATGTTACCTGAATAACATCTAAATATTATGGGAATAAAGTCAAATTACAAGAATAAAATGTACAAGTAGAAAGAAAAAACTGTACTTCTATGCATTAACGTTAAGAAAAAAAACAGAAAAAAGTTGTATTCTAACGGGAGAAAAAGGGTGCAATTTAACAAGCATAAACTCATTATATTAAGGGGAAAATGACAATAATGTTATTAGAAATGCCACTAAATGTTAGTAGCATAAATATGAAATGATAATGATCAATTCTTTTTAAAAGTCGTAATATTATGAGCAACAAAACAAAAACTTGTAATTTCTGGTAAGTTGCGGGAAAAAGTCCCAATGTGGTGAGAGTGAAGTCCAAAAAAAACTGATCTAAAGTCATGATTAGGAGAATAAAATTTACAAGAAGAAAGTTGGAATAGAAAAAGCTGTAGTTTCACGATAATAAAAATGTAAATATGAAGAGAAAAAACAATATTCAACAAGAATTTTAGGAGAAAAGACTCATAATATGAGGAAAAATATTGTCATCTTAGTAGCATGGAGAAGCAAAACAAAATAAAATAAAGTTTTAATGTTTGGAAATTAGGTCGGGTAAGACGTTGACAATGTTATGGGAAGAAAGTCATTATATTACAAACTAAAAAAAAACAAACATAAAAAATTATTAATAGGGTTTTTCACGTCTGCCCTGTGATTGGCTGGCGACCAGTCCAGGGTGTACCCCGCCTCCTGCCCGAAGTCAGCTGGGATAGGCTCCAGCATACCCGCGACCCTATTGAGGATAAGCGGCATAGAAAATGGATGGGTGGCTTTTTCACCTATACCACATAGTCTTGAAATATACATCACTTTTTGGCATATGTTTTACAGCATTTTCACTATGGCGGGGAAAAGTACGGTATCACAAATCACAGTATAGAATTGAGACACCATCAGATAGTGATACTGATATTTAGCCTGTCGTTTTTTTTTTTTATACTACTTGATCAGTGAAGTCTTACAGTACAGTACAGTAGAAATACCAGAAGTAAAAAGTAGAGACACCTTCTCATGTTACTGAATGACCGCGTGTCAAACGTTGGACTGGTACTGTCGAGGCGCCATCATTGTTTTTGCATTGCATAAAGGCTGTGCTGTTGTGATATTACCATTGGTTACCGGGTTGTGACAGCAATCTGCACCAAAAAGGCGAGTTGGACACGCTGCATTTGGTGTCATGCTAGAAAACTAAACTCTCTGAAAGTGTGTCCTCCTCCAGCGCAAGATGACAACATAAGGACCGGATCATTCATGCAGCTGAGCGCCTCAATTAGCACCGTGGTTGGCATGGCAACCCGCGAAGCTACACTACATGCTTGCGTGCTGGGTTACGCTACGAGGAGTTACTAGGCTCGTGTTTGAAAATGTATTTTTTGTGGAAGAACAGCAAAGAAACAAATGTCCGCTTCATTAGGGAGTTCTGTGTAGTCATTAGCGCCGAGGCCTACTAAAGCGCCCTTCCCCTCGTCCATCATGAATGAAAATCCCTCCCCCCGTAATGAGAATTGTTCCAAATGGGTGTAGAATGAATCTGGCAAAGCGTCTGAGCGAGTAAACCGTGTCGTTAGGAAGCCAAATAAAGAATTTACACTCCATCATCGTCCAATCAGCTCGTTAATTCTGCTCCCCTGCCGTTGCCGGGACGCTGAATCGATAGAGCTCGGGCCCTGTACAACGCGTGTCTAATGCACAGAACCTTGCACGCCAACACCAGAATTATCTCCTCAACACAATCTATGTGTTTACTGATAAATAATACACAAGTGTTGTTTATCGATTTGCTGCATGGATCCATACGCTACATGAACATCAGGGAGAGAAAGAGGTTTCTTCGAGTCTCTTGGATCAGATATTGTTCGTAATCAATGGGGTTCTTGCTTTCACATTCAAAATAAAGAGCGCTGAGGATTGGCCAGCAATCGGCGATGAGTATTTGTCATCTGGGCTGACAAGCTAACAACGGGAAGTGACAGGATAATGTGTAGTGATTCACTTAGGAGCATAAAAACACCACATTTAAGTCCCACTTTGCATTCCCAGCAATCCTGTAATGGAGACACAAAGTCAGGCCGGCTGCTTTGCTTTTGTTTTGTTTTGCTCCCTGGCGACAAAGAATATTGATTTATGTCTGATGAAGATGTTTATCCGCGTCTCAGACTACATGAAGAAAATCTTTTCTTTTTTTTTAATCGGGTTTTTATTTTCTCACATTTCCTCCCTCTGCATACTTTTTACATTTAAATGCAGTTTTCAATACAACAACATAAGACAATCGCCCCAAAATAATGAAAGAAATCCTTTTTGTATGTGCAAAACAAAGTCAATGCAAAAGAACTCAATTGTCTGTCATTGAAAGTGTATTGGGCCGCACGGTGGATGAGTGGTTAGCACATTGGCCACACAGTCAGGAGATCTTGGAAAAACCTGGGTTCAAATCTTCGTTGGGCATCTCTGTGTGGAGTTTGCATGTTCTCCCCGTGCGTGTGTGGGTTTTCTCCGGGTACTCCGGTTTCCTCCCACATTCCAAAAACATGCATGTTAGGTTAATTGGAGACTCTAAATTTTCCATAGTTATGAATGTGAGTGTGAATGGTTGTATGTCTATATGTGCCCTGCGACTGACTGGCGACCAGTCCAGGGTGTACCCCGCCTCTCGCCCAAAGTCTGCTGGGATAGGCTCCAGCATCCCCGTGACCCTAATGAGGATAAGCGGTACAGAAAATGAATGAATGAATGAATGAATGAAAGTGTATTGAAACACAGGACTGCCAAAATTAAAAGGAAATACATATAAAGAGAATCAATAATGCAAAAATATACAAATGTAGTCCTATTGGAATTCAATTTTGCCTTTACCCATTTTTTCATTGCTTGTTGTCTTTGTGTTTTCCATTTTGGCGAAATGAGTTTTCTCCGCAGGGTGGCTGGGCTCTCCCTTAGAGATAGGGTGAGAAGCACTGTCATCCGGGAGAGACTCGGAGTAGAACCGCTGATCCTCCGCTCCACTCAGAGGACCCAGATGAGGTGGCTCGGGCATCTGGTTAGGATGCCCCCCGGACACCTCCCTGGGGAGATGT
Source organism: Oostethus manadensis (assembly GCA_024372805.1). Lineage (NCBI taxonomy): Eukaryota > Metazoa > Chordata > Actinopteri > Syngnathiformes > Syngnathidae > Oostethus > Oostethus manadensis. Next base: position 400,449 of record QODF01000145.1, on the reverse strand, counting down.
TTAGGGCACGGGGCCTCGGGGAAGACCCAGGACATGTTGGAAAGACTAGGTCTCTCAACTGGCCTGGGAAATATATATAATCCTGCCCTGTCTTTCCTCTTTCTTTCAAACAATTCTGTAAAAATGTGTACATTTCAGACCTAGTTGCTAAAGGTGGCCATGATGAGATAATTAGATTGATTTGATTAAAATGTTTAATCATTTGACAGCCCTAATATATGTGTGTGTGTGTGTGTGTGTGTATATATAAATATAGTGTATATACACACATACACATACATACAAATATATTTTCCAAAGGTTTTTCTACTCGTATGATGCCACTTTCTTCATGCTTCTGATTGGCTCAAAGCCACTCAAAGACATGTTGAGGGTGATTAGCCTAGATGGAGGTTATTATTTCTTGCGGAGCTTTTCTGAAACTTTGAAGAACATTACAGCTTTCTTCTTCTCAACAAGCCTCTCATCTTGCTCTCCTCCTCCTGACTCAAACTCTTCATCCTTCCTGAAGTTTGTCATTAGGATCCTCCAGCAACATCTCGACCTGTCATCAACCTTCTCCTCCTCCACCTGCTGCTCCTTTTGTCTGCCTTCTGCCACCACGGCACTGGAGATGCTCGCTCCGGAAGCTGCTGGAACAAAACAAGCCTCCCGCTTTAGCAGCCACGTCTTGTTGCGGGGAGGATGGTGGCGACCTTTTGGTGACGCAAAACGTTTGCCGCTCGTCGGCGAAGCTGTCAGGCGATCACACGCGAAGCTCTCGTTGTCTCGAATTTGGCAGACTTTCATTTTGGAGGCGCTGTCAGTTGTCTCGACACTTTCTTTCCCGACGAGCTATTTTCTTTTTTAGAGTTGAGGGAAGACTTTGATCAGGATGAGGACTTTGGGAAACGGTATTGACCGTGAGGAGCGACAAGCCTAAGGGAGTCTACCAAACTTACCAAAATCTCCAAAAGAGAAACTACATCAGTTTCTGTTGACATCTCCACGACTCCCAGCTTTGGGAGATTATTTCTCCAGCCGTGTATATTTATTGGCCTATACACAATAAACATACACAAACTCTGGAGGGGCTTTCATGCCTTCAAATGTTCGTATTACGAGACAAGATCATGGCATAATTTGTTCCAGCCCCCCCAAAACAGTGGTATAAAGTGCAAATATTGTATCCACCCGAAAGATTTTTCATTAATGACAACATAATTGTTTATGTGTGCATGAATGTTAAAAAAACAAAGACAAAACAATCAAATCAACAAAAAAAAATAATAAATGTTGTTATGAATAATGACACTTTACCTTTGGGGTCGAGCGAGGTGAGCTTGATGGCGAAGGAGGACAGATGGCGGAAATCACACGTAATATTACAGACTTACGTCATTTGGGGACGTCGTGACGTAGCATCATTGGGGATTCTGGGAGGAACAGGATGATGGGAAATAACTGAGATAACCAATAGAAAGGCAGCTTCTTCTTCTTTGGTTTTATGGCGGTTGGCATCCATTACTTTGGTGCCCCATATTCATGTTTTGAATAGTTTCACGTTAAGTGGGAGGTAAATATCTTCAAAGCCCAATCCGTATTTTGAATTTTTCATATTATAAGGTTTTTGTAAGACAATTTCCACCTTAGTGGGGCAGGTAAGGGTCCTTCTTCGGACCAATGACACATTTGAGCCATCCGGGCAGCTGCTGTTGGAATCGGTGTATATATTTATGTTTGTTTGTGTTGGTGATAAAAGAGACCAGACAACACGTCATACATTATATCAACATCACATCAGCCAGATGGATGAAAATCTCAAGTGTGTATAAATGAAGTCCATCAAACGTTCCATTACGTCTGGCCGTGTGGATCAATCCCATACAGAATACCAAATATAAAAAATGAAGGGAGATCCTGCCTGGGTTCAGGACGAAGACCAGGGATCTTGGGTTTTACGTTCTAGCAAGCACTTGCGTTTAACAACTACAAATGTCAGCAATTAGGGTAGTGCTTTTCAAAGGGTGGGGCGGGACATGGCAGAAAATAACTCAGAACCACTGGATTAGAGCAAGAACACCAGTATACAGTACGTCTAATCATAAATGGCCGCAGTTGCAGTTATAAATTGATGACGGTGCTGGTTTATTTGGTAAACGTTTTTCTGACTTAGCAGCAGGCATTCTTAATCTTTTGGGAGTCACTGACCCCTTTCCACCCAAAAATATTCATGTGGTTTGGTTTTACTTTGAAATTGTAGCTTAAATGTTGCCTCAGTTTCCGTCCACTGTCTTGTCTACGAATGAATAAGGTTTACATCATTTCCTAGGGGAAAAATGTTTGCGTTTTTTTTTTGCGCGAGGCAAAAAGAGGTGACTTTTTTCCCAGTTTTAAGATATAAAAAAAGTCCACAAGGCGGCAGAAGTGCAATTGATGCAAGCTCAGCATGTAAATGCGAATGGAAAAAACATACATGACAGCTAGGAGGAAGTGGAGGAGCACAGAGGAGTGTAGCATGCAGAAGGTTACACATTGTAGGGAAATGTTAACGCATGCACACACATATGCGCGCACACATTCAGACACATGCGTGCACACACAGAGTTCAGTTGCAAATGTGAAAATTATAAATATTTCATGGTGTTTCATTTCTAAATACATTGATATTTTGATGTAAAACAACAATTTTGGTGTTATGTTTTGGTATAGTTGTTAGTAGATGTAAAAAATGTGTCAAAGTGAAAGTTATACTTGAAATGTATCTTTTCACAAGAAGTTGGTTTTCTCCCTTTTTCAGTCAGGAACTGATATTTTCCTGAAAGCGACCTATGTTTTACTGCTGACTACAAAAGAACAGAAGCATTTGTTTTCCTGATGAAAGATGCGAGTCTAATTCGTCTTTTGGTAGGTTCCATGTTTTTACAGCAACAAAATTCTATGTGCCTTGAAAGGTCAATCAAAATGATCATAAATTGGCCAGTATTTTTGACAAATGGCTGGGACTGAAAGAATTGGGACGAGATATCTGGTATAAAATGACCAAAGAATATGCAGATCCCTGTTTCAAGCAGATATATTTGACATGTGAAGACGATAAGTACATTCATTCATTGATTTTCTATGCTGCTTATCTTCCATGTTCCACTGGATATATATTGCTCGGTACTGGGAGGAGTGTAGGGAAGTGGTTTGGCAACCAATGTGGATCGAAATATGTAACTTGGTGCTGTCTGGGAGGGGCATACATTTTAGGTTTTGAATTAAAAATTTACACAGACTAAACTTGTTTTTCGGTATTAACCTGTTTCAAAAAGTAATACAAAAATCAAATACATTTTTCCAACTATAAATAATGTAAATCTAATTAGGACGCCTAAAAATATTAACAACAAATACAAACAGAATAATTATAGTTTTACATGCAAAAATAATCATTTGTGGCGAATGAATGGAACTTTTTGTTTGAATTCATTTGAGCACACAAATTCACGGAACAACAAAAATTGACTTGTCTGTTTCGTGCAATGTTGTACAATAACTAAGAAATCATATGTAAGCAGGGGCGTACCAAAACAGAACTATTTTTGTTTTGAAAGAGCGCTTCCCGTCCAGGCTCTCTCACCCACTCCCCGCCAATGTTGTCACGATGCTGAGCTTTCATTAAGGCGCCATCAGAGCCTGCGTCCCCCCAAGTTGCCGAGGCAAATTAGAGCCGCCACCCTCGGCGAGCTCTCTTCATCACTCACGTACACACGGTGCCGGATCCCTTCTCAAACAACCAGACCCTGTCATGTGCTACTGAATTAAAGATGCTACATTTCAAAGGAATAAAATCACTACCAAGCATTATTTGTCTCGTGTATCAGTAGATTGCACATCTATGCATTCACAGTGTTCCCGTCAGGAATCCGCAGGTTCGATTTCTGCATTATTATTTTCCTTCTCCACTCCAGACTCCACAGAGACAACGCCTGGTCAGACCTGGATTGTTTTCTATTTTTAGAGCTCACAAAATGACCTCTAATTTGGTTTCGTTCAGTTTATTGCAGCTGGAGGCGCGCGCCAGGAGATGTGGGGGAGGCGGGCGCGCATGTGGTCGGTTTGAGGCCCGACCTCAGTGACGAAGGCTGCCGCATGAGGCGTGCGCTGGAATCCCCGCGGTCGGGCTGCAGATGCCGTTAAATAACGCTTGTCGTTGAACAGTGAGGAATGATGAAAGAGGGGCTGGCAGTGTGGCGGTCGACCACAGAGAGGCGTTGCAGGGAGGTCGGCCATGTGGACCATGTGCAGTGCGGCTTCGGCGACTGACAAAGAATATCATTTGGAATAATTGCGGTCGCATGGTTGGGCCGGGCGCCATAATTGCACACAGATTGTTCAGAATGAACAAAAAAGCCTCCCCGGAAAAGGCACAGGAGGCTCCTTCAGCGGAGAAGTGGCAATGACAATGGCGGCATTGTCGTAGTGGCGCAAACGACCCTCTTCCTCCTCCTCATTCACCTCTTCTTCTTCTTCCAGCTGCTCTGGGCCTTTGCCTTTGTGAGTCAGGTGCAAGGAGCAAAAAATGAAATTACAGATGAATCAAACTGGCTTTCTGCGGGCTCCGAGAGCTCAGCTGCTCAGCAGGAAGTTTCTAAAATATTCCTTTCATTGTGCGCACGGGCGACATAATGCAGCACTCCTCCACCAGGAATTCACCGCTCACTCCCTTATTATTCCCCACAAGGGTCCAAGTGAGCGCGGGAGTCGGGGGAGCCTGGCAGAACCCCAGTATTCTAAACACCCCCGCCCAATATCTATTACCACTTTTGGATTTTGAAGCAGGCAATGACTTCTATGAGACTGTTGATAAAAACGGTTTGGCTATTCCAGGATTTTGTGAGTCTTGAATAAAAAGCCTAATTTGTGTTAACAAAGAATTGAACATAATGTTTAGGAGGAAACGCATTCATAAAAATCCTCGGCATCAGTAACACAGCTTTGAAAGCTCAACCGACCATCGACATTGAGACACAACATCATTCATCGAATCATCATTTCAAACAGGTAAGGATATTACTGTCGTTTCTTGTTTAGAACGATTAATTGCTGCCATACCCAACGGCAATACATGAATTTCGGCGATGTAGGACAACAATGTTCATAGTTACAGCATTGAAAACCTGCTTGTGACCTTCTAAATATGTTTTGTTAACGTTATTAGAGCCCTGTAGACATTAAAGAACACCCCTACTGTACACTCCTATTATTCATTGTTTACTTCACATTGGGCAGATCTTATGCTGCAATGAGTCCTGACTGCCCTAGCTAGGAGCTTCGAATGTATTTCTTCTAAACTTGTGTGTAAAAATTACCACTTCCACACGGAATGGGAAGAGAACTTTGTTTCACTCTATCGTGTTTTTGCTGATTTGTGAAATGACATGTTTTATGTCATTACCGCCTTCTAGTTACCAGAATACAACCTATAACTTGTATTTTATTATGTTTTGACTAATAATAGACCATAGTCTACCATGAAACAGTGATCATTTATTAATTAACTTTTGAAAAAACGCAATATAGCGAGGGAGGAAAAATCTAACTGCGATATAGTGAGGGACGACTGTACGCCAACTCTATTTTAAGATCCGACAGTGAATTAATTTTAAGCCTGGTAACCGAGTTTTGACAAGCTGTCGGTTTCCAAGCCAGGGTGTTCCTGTATCCTGTTCTGCGTGCACTTTCCTGACGTGTGCGACCAGCAACCGTGTCCCTAATTCGATTCGAATATTAGTCTATTATGGACAAAATCTAACGAATCACATTTGACTATAAAAATCCTGGTCGGCATTGAATGCACATCCACATGCAAGTGCACCACAGGAGACATTGCCGTAGAATGACTGTCCTGCTGTCACTCCTTGCACGTTCCTAATGATAGCCAACACATTTTATACCAGGAATAAAATGTCCAAATAATCCAAAAGTCAAACTGACAGCATGCTTGCTCCATATAAGGCTGGAAATATTTCACAGTCAAGAGAAATTGCAGTAACACAGCAGGTCAACAGTAATGGCACAACAAATAGTTTGCAGGGAATTATGGGAACAGGGCAATCGCGCCCAAGTCCGGAACAATACAAAAAGTGCGAGTACACCCTATTTGCATTTTATCTCCAGGATTTCCCCTGTATTGAAACATGCCTGGGGATATTGGATATGTTATGAAAGCGCCCCGTGTCTTCCTTAACATCGCCTCGGACTGTGATGAGCTGAGGAACCAGTCATTCCCGCGGTGAACCCGCTTGAGATTTGCTTGGCTGATTGGCGGCGTCTTCTTTGCTGTTTGTGTGTTTGTGTTCCGCCGCATCTTGTTCTTCCCTCGCTGGCGCTTCGTTCTGGAGATGTCGTATGAGGGCAACTGAGAGCTCGCCGGCGGCCTTCGCGAGAGCGCTCGCACTCAGCGACACAATATTGCACAAAGGGGTGGGGGGGTGGGGTGGGGGGGTAAATACCAAGATGGAAATGCTGCTCAGAATCTCACTTCTCAATTATGTGTCAAATAAAGTTGACACACGCCAAGGTGGACTGATGCTAGACATGTTTTCGAAAGCTCTTATTATTATTATTATTCCTTTTTTACAAAAAAAAATATGTATTTGTTTTTGAATATGTTCACTCCATGGGCGGACATTCAGCATTCATTTATATGACCTTATTTCTTGATGGCGCACTACCGGGAACTCCAACCTTGGACACTTAGGGGACTACATTAGAAGACTTCAGTCACAGCTGCAATAACTGATGTGTATTAGCGAGGCGGGCACCGACCCTTCAACAAAGAAATCAAATACAATAAATGATACAATTCAATAAAAAATGCGCTCCATTTAAAAGCCTTTTACTTTACATGCATCCAAAAAGTAGGTATGCACTATATGGGGGCACGCAAAGGGGGCCACCAAAACGATTGGGGGAAGCATTTTCTATATTTGACATGTGCAGCAGTAAATGAAACGATCGATAACAGAAACACATAATAATGTATGTAATGTGTACAAAATAATTATAATAAATCAAGTGTATTTTAGACATTACAGTAGGGATGTCTGTCGAATTTCTGATGCTGTATCCACCACCTTCACATCAAATACCTGCTCTTCCAGCGTTAGCAAGGTGAGCATGTTGAGCTTGACTCAATGGCTAGAGAGAGAGACTTTGTGTTGTGTTTACTACAGGAGTAATGAGAGCTTAGACATAATGGTGTCGGATGATGTCAAAATTGGATATTGGGAGTCGGACAATATGGGGATATCGGCAAAAAAGCCAATATCAGACATCCCTACTTTACAGTAATCCCTCCTTTAGTGCAGTTAATCCATTTGTTTGTTATAAGTGAATTTCCACTAAGTAGGAGTCCTTATTTTCAAAGCCGGAGCATAGAAAATCTGTTTCCAACCTTCTAAATACGTTTTAAACATTAATAGAACCCTCTAGGGCACGTGTGTCAAACTCGTGCCATGGAGGGCCGAGACACTGCAGGTTTGCTCCCCAACCAGTGCCTCCAGCAGGTGATTTTAATTGATGAGCCCCTTCCCTCAAATTGAAAGAGGTGTTGATCATTCAAACCACCTGCTTTAGTGACCATTTGGACAGAAAACCTGCAGGGTCTCGGCCCTACGTGGCACGGGTTCGACACCGCTGCTCTAGAGAAAACATAACTAGAGTAAGTAAGCCATTTAAGACATAAGTAAGAATCATGCTAGTGTATGTTACTATAAATTTGTTCCCTATGGAACCTGGAAGACAGGCGGACAGGGAGTTTTTATTAGGAATTTATACTCAAACCTGCAATAAAAGCCTGTCTGGCTTTTGTATTCCATCCATCCATCCATTTTCCATCCATCCATTTTCTACGCCGCTGTCTCACCAAATTACAGTCACAGTGCTGACACCTAGTGACCGGTTTACAACTCTACATTTCATTCAAATCGAATAATTTGGAGCGCAATGATTCGATTTAACGATTCGATTCATATCACGAGCCGTGGTTGCCTTTTTGATTCAAGGGCGATATTAGTTCATTTAGAAAGAAACCATCCGAAACGATTCCGTAACTTTAATTTGATTCAGTGACCCTTTTGCCAAAAGTTCAAGCAGTCTGACGGTTAAATAAATATCTGAATACTAGACGGTGCAGGTGAAGTTTCCTAAATTGCCTCTGCTTTTTGTACGAGAATCGGGTATATGTTAATTATGCATATAAACAAAAAGGTAAAGAACAATTCATGGCAAATGCATGCATGTCTTATTTGAATAAAGTGCAACCAAAACTTCAGGTTAAATTACCAATAAATGAACAGGTTGAATGATTAATTCTATTCGACAAAACATGACTAACTTTAATTTGATACCTCATTCACTTCTCTAACCAAAGTATTAAAGAAGTAATTTCGCACCACCAGTTTAGAATGAAATGTCACGTGCAGATAGATATTAAGGTGACTGAATATTCTACATACTGTAACGTCTGCACAGACGCTATTAAAGCTACGAGGAGGTGTTTGATCAACAAGCTTATTATTGCAAGAAATAATGGAACATACGCCAGAACGAGAGTGGCTCCCAAACAACAAGCCCCCCATTCAACCAAAACATAAACAAGCACAAACTTAACACTCGCTACAGACTTTATCTTGTCCTGAAGATCCCAACCACGATTTGAAAGGCTTCAAGTTGGACTTAATTTTGGATGTGGTCCAACCCCCGGTATAAATCCCACAGCAAATTGAAGTGGAAGAAGTCATCTAGCTAACAAGCATGTATACCAACGAAAATACACCCCATATCTTATGAAAAATTGCATATTTTAGGACATCCACACGGACTTTTCTAACAGAGCGTGCACGCTCAGCGTCACATGACGCCGTCTGTGCGCCCCAGTCAGCAGGCATGACTAATCGACGTACGACAAATCCAACTGTTACATTTGTAATGTTTAAAGTCTGTGTCATTACAAAAAGCTAAAAACACACTTCCATATAAACCTGCAGTGCTTAAATCCAATCGATTGATTACCCGATCGCTAGATCGATACTTGTGGTCTGGTATGGCAATTTGGCGAACACAGATCCATGTAGTTGGATTGAATAGAATATAGAATAGAATATAAAATCGATACATCGATCTAGTAAATGAATCGTTACACCCCTACTTTTAATGCATCTTTTGAATGCCATATATTTCTATTGTAGTTAATTTTGCTTTTTTTGTGCTTGAAAATGCTTAACTTGGGCAAACAAAGTTTCTATGAGGCATGTACTGGTATCTGCTCATCCAACCAGATCAGACCAAAACACCAAGAGATCGCTTGGACCTCGCTAGACTGGCTTGGGGGTTCTCCAGAGCTGGCACTGATACTAAAGCTTACTTAATACATTATTTCACAGCTTGTAGAACAAAACAATCTGGGTGGATTCAGGGTTTGAACAATATGGGTATTTTTTTCAACTAATAATAGGCCATATTCAACAATGAAAACCATGATTTATTGATATATTTAAAATTTACATTAGTCCAGGAAAAAATATGATATCAACACATAAACATTTTAAAAAGGAGGGAAAAAGTCTGCTAATATATTATAGTGCAGTGTCTGCAAACCCCTCAGAAGGTAGTAGTTACGCTGCTGCTTCCATCTCCCAAATATGGCTGCTTGCCCAGCTAAGGGTTAACGCCCGTGACTAGCTTCCCCGCTTCACCACATCAGCCTTCACTTGGCGGCATCTGCATCCGAGGAGGACTGGCTCTTGTGGATTTCCACTTTTAACATCTCGGCTTACGTTTTTTTTGTAAATCCGAAGCGGGAATTCCGCTGTGTTTTCCCAAGGCGGTTGCATCCACCCATGCTTGACCTCTGGAGTGTAAACAACACAAAGGCTGCATGTGCACTGCAAAAGCAGGCATTAATTAATTCTTGTTTGATTAATTATTTACAAGCCGGAAATACTCGAAAGATGATGTTCCCGGTTATTCCGGAAGCTTTCTGACATTCCTCCTGTGCAGGATTTACTCAATAGAACTTTTTTTTTTCTTCAATATTTTATTTCACTTTGCCAAAAAACAAAAGCAGCCTATTATCCGGTAACCTGCCAGGTGGAGTGTGGATGTTTGGACTCCCAGTGAGCTCAGGTACATTTATGTTCCTTTGAAGGGTTTGCTGGCAGATCGCTCACCTTGACAGAATACACTAAGGTCCACTTCTCACTAATCATGTTTACCAAGTGTCATTGTCAGCATCTTTGGTGGAATTGATGGCGCCACCTAGGGCAGTTTTAGCAGAACTGGTCTTAATTTTGTATAAAAAATGCTGGACGTGCTAAATTGCAATTATAAACGTTTTTGCAGCACTATAAGAAAATCCTTGAACATAAAATCAGGGTCCTCAGGTTTTAACATGTAAAATGTAAGACTTTTAAATACCTTTGAAGGCCATGGTGACTACAATTTGAGACCTATTCATGTCCATTCTGGCAAAAAAAAAAAAGGACTGAAGATACAAAGGAAAAGTGTAGCATCACAATTACATGCAAGATGCATTATAAGAACTTATTTACAGCCCATTTAGGTGTGCACAGAATGTTCACTGGCTAGTGTCATTAATTCATTCTGACTCTATCTTGCCGAAACAAATGCTAACTGAATCAAATTTTCCCATAAGAAAATATTTGAAACCAATTTAATTTAAAACAACTGAAAATGCATATAAATACATATAAGTAATAAAAGAAATGGATAAATGAATATTTTAGGTAATGTTTATCTTCTTTGAAGACGTGATTGTTGGCAAAGACGTGATGTGGCAGCGAGAAGAACAGACACCACCTTCCTGTTTTACCATGAGTTATTTCTTGAATCAGACAGTGTTTCTCACCTCAAGGCACGAGTGTAAAATGATCCGAAATAGAGCCAAATAGAGATGCAAGTGCCAGCATTTTAAAAAAGAAGGTGAGAAACACTATCTATTGACAAAACAAGAAGGTGGTGTTGATGAGGAAGGTGTGATGGCCCAAACGGCACTACGTGTCTTCAAAGAAGGTAAAAGTAACCCAAAGGGCTCTAATTTCGTTGGTTGCGCAGGTTGGCCCAATAGGTAATGTGGTAGACCAAGGCGTGCCGCAATGGGTGTGGCGTCGCAGCAGGTGGAGGTGCCGACCTATTCGTTGTAACAATTTCGTGCCAAAAGGTTTCGCCGGAGGTGCGCTGAAAGCTCGCCGGCTCCAACCTGGTCTTCTCTCAGAGTAAGGCGAATCGCAGCCGGTCTAGCGGTAATTTGGCTGATTGGCGCACACGTCACCAAAACCCCACTGGCCGCTTTACACAATGTCAGGCGCAACTGAATGCATTTGATCATCACAACAACCACTGTTTAAAGTAACTATCTGAATCAGCACATACATTTTTATCTAAACTGACTGCCCCGTCTGCCTCTGTCACGCCGTCTCCTCCACCTCCTATGACTCTAGCATGTCTGGCAAGCAGGGGCCATAAGTCACTGACCATTTGTCTAATGATAAAACTTTGATGACGTCTGCATGTATTCCAAAGCGTTCTGAGCACAACCCACTGGGGGCGCCACAAATGTCATTTACAGTCATGTGACGATAGTTAGGAGGCCTTTTGAAACTACTGACGCTTTCCAGTGGTTTCTATCACAAATCCATCTGGTGTGTCAAGTTACTTTACAGCGGCTCCCCCACAAAGACAAACCCTGCCGCCTCCGGGCCTGTGATGGATGGCTGGCATTATTTTTATCACTGTAACATAATCAGCCCACACGGCCTCTTCTTCTCTTTGTCTGCTGGCCGCTCTGGCAACACGACTATAAATACCATCATGTGATACCACGTATCGTGGCACGTGCTACATCTATCATGTGAAATGGAGGCAAAAGATCATTTAGTGTATTAAATATGCATGACTTATTGGGGCATCCACCGCACAAATGCGGGTGGGCGGGCATCAGTCAGAGTTGACGGCGTCACAACGTGTTGGCCGTCTCAGGCGTGATTTGCCTGCTGGTGAGAATAATGCCGGAATTCACTTTGGAAAGTGTAGACGGCCGGTTAATTATGATTTTTATGGAGAGGGACAAAGCAGATCAAATATTCAATTATCCAGAAAGAGTGTAAGGTGCGACTGGTACATGTCCCGGCCAACTAAGTTTCTGAAAGTGACACTTGGAAGGATGACGTCCATAAGGTTCGTCCGTCCTTCCACGAAGCGCTATCGAATCGACTTCCCTGTCCTTTCCACGCCATAAAATGATGCACTTGACCCCATTCAGAAATTTGAATTGCGGAAACGTCCTCGGACTCGTGTCCTATTACTTTTCGACACATTCGCGATTCATTTGTCACTTTCTGTAGGACGCCGGCTGTGAGAATGTCACGTTGGATGAGCCAGACGGTGCAGAGCAACAGGCGACAGGACGGATTGGGAAGCAGTCAACTTCTATTTAGACTTTGAATAACTTTTATTCAACCAACAGCAGTAATAAGCACACAGGCCCAGTCTGTGATCATCGCCAGTAGACTGCATTTTCCTGTCAAACAGGAAGTCTTTGGTAACAGTCCCAATCTTCACAAATAAAGGGGTTCTGGAATATGTCTGCCGGTGCAGGTCCGATTGGTTAGGGGAGACCTCCTTCGATGCATAAGTGACACCTCCATCCTGAGCGTGTCTGGACTTGCTCAGCGTTAATGGCGGTAATTGTTAATGGTAATGATCCCCTTTCATCTGCGCTCATACAAATAAATGACGAGCAATTTTCAAAACGGCGCCTCGCACACTTGCTTGAGACGTCCTTCACCTGAAGTTCCGAACCTCCCCCGATTATCTCCACGGGCTCAGGCTGTTAACAGACACACTTGCGTGCTGTGGCGCTCCGATGAGTTTGGCCTTGAGTACCCACCCAGCCCCCACGCCTTTCATTCCTCTGGGGACTGATACCTCGTGACCACTTTCCTAAAGTCTCCGTCTCTCCGGTCGCTTCTTTTGAGTCTCAGCAGTCCACCGAGATTGAGAGCTCGCTCTCCGCATGAGCACTCACCCCACCGCCCCTCCTCCCTAGACCCCCACCACTGGCACCTGGCATGGTTCTAGCGAAGAAACAGCTGAAGAGGCAGCAGAACGATTTGCCTCAGGTTTGATCCCCTCTGCAGTGAAGGTGACTTCAGTTGAGGATGCTGGGAAGGCATCAGGAAGAGGGAATGTGGCTTGAAAGATCTTCTGGGTTAATTATCCTAATGTTCTCCACCATGTGATGCGGAGGAGGCCGCAGAAATGGTCAGGTTTGCTTAATCCCCTTCGCCAGCATTCTGTAATTGCATGTTGATAATGTGATTGGGTGTTTTTTGTCTGCAAGGACAGTCATTGTCAATAATTTCAAGTTCTTGCACTCGGATTTTGAATGTACACGGCTGCTGGAAAGTAAATCGCTCTGTCTTCCTGGGTCAAAAAGGGACAAGTGGGGGGTTGGGGTTGGTGGCGGTGAGGCTCTATTAGCATTCGGGCCATCAGCGCGACACTGACAGCTGACACTGACGCAGTGTCCAAGGTGAGCGGGAAGCGGAAACCCCCCCAGAGGCCGAGAGCCGCGTGTTTGATGCTGTTCTCTGTTTCCTTTGCGGTCGCGGGCCAGTGCTTTTTCCCAATGTCGCATTTCCCTGACACATGTAGATGACTTTGACCTGAACCGCACCCCACCGCCTGCCCCCCCCCCCCTTCTTTATACCTTCAAGGCTGCACCAATGCAAGACTTTTAACATATAAAGTCAAAGTGCAGATGAGGGTCAAACTGTCCATTACTGGCATACTAACTACCAATCAATCATTTGATTCACATGACTATGATTGACATTGGTGGCGCCCCCTATGGGCGGCGCTCAAAATGTTCTGTAAACATGCCAGCATACATGTAACACAGATATCAATCTTATCATACTTTGACTAATTCAAGATTTATGGGTATTAGATTGCCGCCATGTTTTTCAACCAACCTTGCTCAAAGTTTACACACGTGCTTGTCAGTCTCCCAACGGTGTGAAGCAAATTTGGTAGCGCTGTCTTTTTCTTTGTCAAGCTACTTTTAAAACGACATCAAAATAGTTAAAACCATTAAATAATCCACAATTCAATTCAATGTGGCATTAAAAATGTAATTACACATAATTCAGCAACATAACCTCAGTAGGATGTCAGTCAAAAAATACTCCCGTATTACGTCTAGTTAGCGTTTGTGACAAACAAATTGATGCGAGTGGACATCCGGTTTGACAAGCGAGAAATGCAGCTGCATCGGTAGCAGCCTCCTTGATGGTTAAGAACAGCCATGCATCCTTAGATGTATTGATTGTAAGGGCATGCACCGGGTATCACAAGACTAGCAGTCTGTTGACATTTCTCAACGTGAGAGCTTTGGCTGCTGGAGAAAGGATTGCCGGGCCCGCTCCGTAGCTTACCATGCCCGAAGACGAGAATGGATGTAAATACTGTGGCTGCGCGTTGTAGCTAGTCACCAGGAAAGATTTTCAACACATCGGCAAAACGTACATACTGTACATTACAGCATTATTCATGAAGTATTGTGTACCACTAAGGCAGGAACAACAACAAATTTAAAGCACTTAATGGATACAGAGCCACCATCCACGAGTACGAGCCTGGACTTGGTTGTGCACCACAGATATGCACATTAGCGTGCAATAATGCCATTAATTGTACCTTTATGCATTCCCACATAGTATCAGCATGCGGAGGAAAACGTGAGGTGCAAGAAAAAGGGGAAAAATACAGTATAGTAGTCTATCTGTACAGTGTGGGAGAAAGTGGGTGAAAGTTAAATGGTGTGTTCGGGGAACAACGTGAGACCGGTCGGAAATTGAAACAAACAACATAAAAATGCAAAAAGTTGGATTTCTAACTAAATATTACTAGATTTGCGAAATGTATATTCATTTACATAAAATTCAATATATTTATTTCTTTTTTTAAATTATTGTGCTTGAAAGTTTCGCGCAGCCCAGGCGGTTGGGGACCCCGGCATTACAGCATGCTTGGGGTTATGATGTGCTCTTTCACACATTTGGAAATACTGTAACTTTTATTGAACTAGCTTATTACTATTATAATAATGTAAGATTTATGTCTACTGCAAGTGGCTGGCGACCAGTCCACGGCGTACCCCGCCTCTCGCCTGAAGTCAGCTGGGATAGGCTCCAGCATACCCCTGCAAACCTAATGAGGATAAGCGGCATGGAAAATGAATGGATGGATGGAAGATTTATGTCTACGTCAATAAAAGTAACCATAGAATAGTAACAAATGGTATCGTTTGTACACTGTATCAAATCCTTCGGTTTTTAGAATACATTATTTGTGAAACGTGTCATAAGCCGTGTCTCTATATGAGTATCAAATCGTCTATGACAAAGTGATTTACATCCCTAACAGATAGACAAAAAATGCAAACTGAGTCAAGGCAAAATATTTTCCAATTATTCATGAAATAAGAGTTTCACAAACAAAAGTGTAGAAAACACACATTTCCATAGTGGAGTTCAGGATTTGGAGCAAAACCAAACCACTGGGGTTTTTCTACATGCCTAGCTGCTCCAGGTGAACACTTAGCTTTTGTTACAGATATAGCCATAGCACTGCTGTGCACCACTTAACGGTGACACATGCAACTGACCCACACTAGCTTTGCAAGCAAAGTACTGAGCACCCTTTCCTTAAAGTCACAGTGGTGGTTTTGTAGCGCTCATAGAGCTGTGTGAGAAGATTCAATAGCACAGGCAACACAGTAGGGGTGCACGTTTTGACACGTTTACCCTTTTGTGAGCAGCTTTTCACTGGTTAAAGCGATATTCATATTTTTATGCTATGTCATATGTCCGACGGGTAGCTGTAGTTGCAACCAGCGCCAAAAAGCAAAAGTAACGTCCTCCACACTTACCACAGACAAGCCGCAAGAAGCCTTTGGCATCGACTGACAGACATCTGGTCCACAACAGCAGGCGTTATTTACCTATAAACAAAGAGCATGCAAATAATGATGTGGGCGCATGCATTCATTTGCTCGCCACTGCAAACATATTGCCCTCATGGACCCGCTGCTCCTCCCCACACTCACGTTTAATTTGAATTACGGAGAACAAAAATGTCCCTATATGGAGAG
Source organism: Oostethus manadensis (assembly GCA_024372805.1). Taxonomy (NCBI): domain Eukaryota; kingdom Metazoa; phylum Chordata; class Actinopteri; order Syngnathiformes; family Syngnathidae; genus Oostethus; species Oostethus manadensis. The sequence goes on along the minus strand of QODF01000145.1, from coordinate 384,245 downwards.
TTCCTGCAAGGACGACCCCTGGGTGCCCTTCTTATAGTCCATACAGCCTTCAATAAATGTGTGTGTAGCAGTTCATCTGTGTGATAGGTGTTATGTCCACATGCCAGCGCGCCGCACGGATGTGTTAATGAGGTGAAAATGTCGTGTGACACAACACAGCCTCGGAGGACGTGCTTTTGCGCTGCTTGGAATTTGCACTGCAGCAGGCCCGGTGCTGTTTGTAATATTTGACTTGATGTTATTTGCTCGGATTTACTGTACTGGCAAGATATTTCCTTTCCGACCTTCAGTCATCTTCATTTGGAATTAGCATAATTCCACTATCTTTGATGTGATGGAACAGGCATGGTGGATGACATCACCATTATTATTCCATATTATTGCCTGCAGCTTGTACTTACACTCTATGCGCTTGTCAGAAAATAGTGGACATGTGTCCTCCCCCCTCCCCCGGGGGCCACGTCTCCTTTAGGTCCGCATGATTTTACCTGGCAAGGTGGTGTCTGCCCCCATTACGCAGCCAACCAATCACGACTAATCCGGACGTATTCCTCCAAGCTTTGTGCTTTGTGCCCGAGAGCTTTTAGGACCGGCTCTCACAGAGATTTGTTGTCTGTCGCCACAATGGAAGTAATGCATCTCTGCTCCACATATTCATTTAAAAGAGTCCTGGAGTGGCTGGTAAGTGCGTATTTGGGGAAGAGCAATATTTCCTTTTTCATAAAGCAAATAAATTGTGTTTCTCTCCTAAATTGAAATATCAACTTGACGGCGAGCAAAGAAATTGTTCTGAATTTTAATGTGCGTGAACGGAGACAGTGTTGTTTCTTTAATTCATCCGCCTGCTTTATGATGCCATCTGGTTGTTCTTTCATTTTATTTAACTTCCGTCGTATTTATCTTCTCTTCTCTGCGGGAGTGCTGCGTGCACATTTTTTATGATGTGTTTGGATCTTCACAGCAAACAACAGATTTTGTAAACGCTTAATTGTTACATGTGCACTTCTACTACCTGGCCTGTTCTAGCTACGCATATGCTATACGGCTACTATCCCTATGCGCCATTGCTCCAGCGAAACGTCAAATTTAAAGGAAATGTAGTCTTTTTTAAACCATATAATATAACACAATGAAAGTGGAAAACATTGATTGTTGTTAGCATCTGAGGCGTTAAGTGGTTGGTGCTTGTTGTTCAGTGGAGAATGCCCACTTTCTACATTCTTTAACAACATTTCACATTTCATAGTTGAAGCAGCCATTTCAAGGTTATGTCCTCTTAAGCATAAGGCAACATGACCTCTTCACGTATTTTGACACATGCAAACTGATCCATGATCCCTGCTATGGGATGAATAGGCCCAACACCATAGTAGAAGAAACATGCCCATATCATGATGCTTGCACCACCATGCTTCAATGAGTACTGTGGCTTTAATTCAGAGTTTGAAGGTCGTCTCAAAACTGTCTGTGACCCTTTGATCCAAAAAGAACAATTTTACTCTCATCAGTCCACAAAATGTTTCTCCATTTCTCTTCAGGCCAGTTGATGTGTTCTTTGGCAAACTGTAATCTATTTTTTTTTTTAACAGAGGGACTTGTAAATTCTTCTTGTAGATTCTTGTAAATAGAGCTTCACGCAGATGTCTTCTAATTGTCTCAGTACTTAACTCCTGACGGTCTTTGATCATCCTGGAGCTGATCATTGGCTGAGGCTTTGCCATTCCGGTTATTCTTTGATCCATTTTGGTAGTTGTCTGTCGTTTTCTGCCACATGTCTCTGGTTTTGCTTTCCATTTTAAGGCATTGGAGATCATTTTAGCTGAACAGCCAACATTTTTTGCACCTCTTTAGAAGTTTCCCCCTCTCCAATCAACTTTTTAGGCAAAGTACATTGTTGTTCTGAACAATGTCTTGAACAACCCATTTTTCAATGCTTCAATGCAACCCATGCTTTCAAAGAGAAATGCATGTTCAACAAGTGCTGGTTTCATCCTTAAATAGCGGTCACCTAATTTTTCACAAAATTGATCACTGATTGAAAGCCACACTGCTATGTTGCTAGTGAACACACCTCTTTTCAACTAATAACTTGGACTGCTATCATTTTGGACACTAGTGTACCACAAAAAAGGTAGCGGGCCCGTGCTTAACGACAACTTTGTCAGATGCAAGTGGTCGTTAAAAAGTGTCAGCAGACAAACAAACAATGCAAACCTTCAAATAATCTTGCTCAGATTTTGCAGACATGCTTGTCAGTCTCATAAAGCTGTGTACCAAATTGTGTGGTCTAACGTTACAGTAGGGGGGTTGGAAAAAAATGCCAAATAATCTCCCCTGGCAGGGAACGACTGTGATAGAATTGTATGGTGAAACAAAGACTTCTCTCTTTCGACGCAAGCTCGTAATGACTCCCAAATTAAACAGTCATTAATTAAGCCAAGGTCACACACATGCACCTTTACAAAAAAGGCCAGATGGCTTCTGGGCTCTACCAACAACCCAAATGACACAGTCTAATTGCTTGCTTATTTATTGACAGTTTAAGAGTAGGTCAATTAAGGTAATGACTCGTTTACGAACCTGCAAGTCATTATAATGTAAGAACATATCAATAGGCTGCATTCAGGTCACCTTTCTATATGGTCGTAGCAAAGATTATGCTGTGAAATGTCATTATGAGAAAACGTTGGACATATTTAACATACTGACTCAATTATAAGATGGTGTGAGATGGTATACTTATACCATGTACACCATTTATACCGTATATAACACTGTCGCTATGCTATTGGAAACCCGTTTTGACATCGACACAGACTCCTAAACCACACGGACTATGTGAAACTCAAAATTACATGTACACACTAACATGTGACGTGGGGCCTGGCCGGGTCTAGGCCGAAGAACCAGCACGGGAACTCTCCCCCGCAGACCCACCACCTGCAGGGGCAAGCATAAGGGTCCGGTGCTTTGTGTTTTGGGCAGTGGTCGAGGGCGGATGTCCGGGCGACCTGGTCTTCGGCGGCCAAATCTGGTTCTTGAAACATGGAAGGTCACTTCTCTGGTGGGGAAGGAGCACTAGCTTGTGGAAGAGGTGGAGACATTCCGACTAGATATAGTCGGACTCCCCTCAACCCACAGTTTGGGCTCTGGAACAAAATTCCTTGAGAGGGGCTGGACCTTGTTCTTCTCTCGAGTTGCTGCAGGGGAGAGGCGGCGAGCTGGTGTGGACTTATTGTTAGCCCCCCGGCTTGGTGCCTCTGTGTTGGAGTCATCCCCAGTAAACGAGAGGGTTATTTCCCTACGCCTTAGGACTGGGGAAAGGGTCCTGACTGTGGTTTGTGCGTATGCGCCGAACGGCAGTTCAGAGTACCCAGCCTTCTTGGAGTCTATCAGAGGGGTTCTGTAAAGCACCCCAGCTGGTGACTCCATAGTTCTGCCGGGAGATTTCAACGCCCATTTGGGCAATGACAGTGTGACTTGGAGGGGCATGGTTGGGAGGAACGGCCTCCCTGACCTGAACCCGTGCTGTGTGTTGTTGCTGGACTTCTGTGCGAATTACAGTTTGTCCATAACAAACACCATATTCGAACATAAGGATGTCCATAAGTGCACTTGGCACCAGGACACCCTAGGTCGCAGGTCTATGATCGACTTTGTGGTCGTATCATCAGACCTGCGTCCGCATGTTCTGGACACGCGGGTGAAGAGAGGGGCTGAGCTGTCAACTGACCACCACCTGGTGATGAGTTGGATTAGATGGCGGGGAAGGATGCCAGACAGACCTGGCAGACCCAAACGCGTAGTGAGGGTGTGCTGGGAACGTCTGGCAGAGTCTCCCGTTCGTCGAGTCTTCAACTCTCATCTCCGGCAGAGCTTCGCCTGCATCTCGAGGGAGGACCGGGATATTGAGTCCGAATGGGCCGTATTCCGTGCCTCTATTGCTGAGGCAGCCAGTTGTGGTTGCGGCCGCAAGGTGGTCGGTGCCAGTCGTGGTGGCAAGCCCCGAACCCGATGGTGGACACCGGGGGTTAGGGCTGCCGTCAAGCTGAAAAAGGAGTCCTATCGAGCATGGATGGCTTGCGGGACTCCCGAAGCAGCTGACAGGTACCGGCAGGCCAAGCGGCACGCGGCTTCGGCGGTGGTCGAGGCAAAAACTCGGGTGTGGGAGGAGTTCGGTGAGGCTATGGAGCACGACTTTCGGTCGGCCTCGAAGAGGTTCTGGCAAACCGTCCGACACCTCAGAAAGGGGAAGCAGCCCCCAGTTCACACTGTTTACAGTGCGGACGGGGGCTTGCTGACCACGACTGTGGATATAGTTGGTCGGTGGAAGGAATACTTCGAGGCCCTTCTCAATCCCACTGACATGCCTTCCATAGAGGAAGCAGAGTCTGAGGATACGTACGTGGACAGTTCTATCACCGTGGCTGAGGTAATTGGGGTAGTCAAATCACTCCCCAGTGGCAAGGCTCCGGGGGTAGACGAGTTCCGCTCAGAATTTCTCAAGGCTCTGGATGTTGGAGGACTGTGTTGGTTGACACGCCTCTACAACATTGCATGGAAGTCAGGAACAGTACCTCTGGACTGGCAGACCGGGGTGGTGGTCCCCATTTTTAAAAAGGGTGACCGGAGGGTGTGTTCCAACTATAGGGGGATCACACTCCTCAGCCTTCCTGGGAAAGTCTACTCCAGGGTGCTGGAGAGAAGGGTACGACCGTTAGTCGAACCTCGGTTAGAGGAGCTGCAATGTGGTTTTCGTCCCGGTCGCGGAACACTGGACCAGCTCTACACCCTTGCAAGGGTACTCGAGGGTATGTGGGAGTTTGCCCAACCAGTCTACATGTGCTTTGTGGACCTGGAAAAGGCATTCGACCGTGTCCCTCGTGGTGTCCTGTGGGGGGTGCTCCGGGAGTACGGGATTGATGGTCCGCTTCTACGTGCCATTCGGTCCTTGTACAATCGAAGCAGGAGCCTGGTTCGCATTGCCAGCAGTAAGTCGAGCTTGTTTCCGGTGAACGTTGGCCTCCGCCAAGGCTGCCCTTTGTCACCGATTCTGTTCATAATCTTCATGGACAGAATTTCTAGGCGCAGTCAAGGTGTTGAGGGAGTCCAGCTTGGTGACCTTAGGATCTCGTCTCTGCTATTTGCAGACGATGTGGTCCTTATGGCCTCATCAGGCTGTGACCTTCAGCGTTTACTGGAGCGGTTTGCAGCTGAGTGTGAAGCTTCTGGGATGAGACTCAGCACCTCCAAATCCGAGGCCATGGTTCTCAGTCGGAAACGGGTGGACTGTACCCTCCGGGTTGGGAGTGAGGTCTTGCCTCAGGTGGAGGAGTTCAAGTATCTCGGGTTCTTGTTCACGAGTGAGGGAAGGTTGGAGCGTGAGATCGACAGACGGATCGGTGCAGCATCTGCAGTAATGCGGTCGCTGTACCGGACCGTCGTGGTGAAGAGAGAGCTGAGCCGGAAGGCAAAGCTCTCTGTTTACCGATCGATCTACGTTCCCACCCTCACCTATGGTCATGAGTTATGGGTCATGACCGAAAGAATGAGATCGCGGATACAAGCGGCGGAAATGAGTTTCCTTCGTAGGGTGGCTGGACTCACCCTAAGAGATAGGGTGAGGAGCTCGGCCATCCGGGAGGAGCTCAGAGTAGAGCCGCTGCTCCTTCACATCGAGAGGAGCCAGTTGAGGTGGCTCGGGCATCTAGTCCGGATGCCTTCCGGGCGCCTCTCTGGTGAGGTGTTTCGGGCATGCCCAGTCGGGAGAAGGCCCCCGGGAAGATTTAGGACACGCTGGAGGGACTATGTCTCACAGCTGGCCTGGGAACGCCTTGGTGTCCTCCCGGTGGAGCTGGAAGAGGTCGCTGGGGACCGTGAAGTCTTGACTTCCCTACTGAAGCTGCTGCCCCCGCGACCCGGGCCCGGATAAGCGGAAGAAAATGGATGGATGGACACTAACATGTATGCAAAACTATACTCACAGCTCAATCCTCAACGTTGGCAATGTTCAAATCCACGCTGAAAACATTTCTAGTCAACTGCGCATTTGACAAGTGAAACTATTTCGTCTGCACTCCTTTTTTTCCGTTCTATGCAATGATTTCTGGAATTTTATGTCATGATTTTAGAATTATTTTATATTTTGTTATGGAATAATTTTACCCTTCTTTTCTGTAAAGCACTTAGAATTACCTTGCATACCAATTGTGTTCTATAAATAAGTTTGCCTTGCTTTACCGAAGGCTGTTACTAAGTTACTAAGTGGTTATTAAACTACTGAGTACGGAGAAGAAAACTTTTTTTTTTTCCCCAAGAGTTGCATCAAAACAACTGGAGGTGTTTGACTTTGTCTTGAAGGTGTGAGACCTTTCACCAAGTCCAGTTGCTCTGATCAAATTCCTCAGCTTTGTCATGTACTGAAAACCTCTGCATACATTTTTTTTTATTTGGGGATAAAAACTTAATGTTTCATTAAACTTGGCTGGCACAGTGTTATTTTGCAGCGTCAAATTCAAACTCTTTCATTAAACAGAAGCCATTTGAGACAAAAAATATTCGGAATTTGGGTCGCTGCTTGTCAAACGCATACATACATTTTATACACATAAGAGAAAAGGCGCATTCTCCATGTGTGGCTGAGGGAACAGCATTGTTTAACGTATGTTAGTATGTACTGTATGTTGTACACATTTTTTGAAATCTAAGCTGGTAAAAACGCAAAATATAAAAATAAAAACCCCGCAGATTTTAGGGTGGAAAACTTCCGTTACGTCAGTTTGAAAAATCATCAAATACTTGACATCATAGACTCAGGATTTGCGTCGGACTTTAGCCCGAAGACCTGAAAGTACTTTCCTTTTCTGTGAATGTGTTGTTGTTATATCATTTCCAGGAAGACACGTTTAAGTTTTCCTATGAATCCGCCTCATGGAAAGCATCTATAAAAGTCCAATCAGGTTTAAGAACAAACAACCAGTGTGGGGATGAGATAAATCCGGAATGCGATGGCGGCACTCTTTTTCTGTGACCAAGTCTTGTTACTTTGTTAAATGACATTTTATTAGAGAGGCACTAAACAGTGCTTAGGACTTGTAGGGACTGTAAAATTTCAAAACTTCGGACTTGACTTGACCTGCCTTGAGATTTGACGTGAACTTGACTCGAGACTTGAGATGAAAGACCTGGGACTTACAAATCACTGCCCACCTCCGCCGTCACATGACACATGTTTTGAGACCTTTTGCCGCACTCGCAGACAACTTTGAAGGCGGATCATTTCCACAGCGTCTCTCTGCTGCGGTGAGTCCAGGTTTTTCTCAGAGCCAGGCAGAGAACACAGTGTGATTCCTGGCACCTTGTCCTAATGAGCTGTTCGCATCCCTGGCATCCCACCACCACACCTCCCCACTTCCACTTGATTTTGTTTATTTATTCATCAACTCTGGCGTTCTTCAGCTCCGGTGACGTTTGGGGAAGGGATGCCGCTCGGAATGGCAGCACTGTCTCTCGCCAGCGTTGAAGGGTAATGGGCCCACCCACTGGCTGACGGCTCTAAAAGGGTGATTAACGAACACCCCGGGGAGAAAGCGGTGGGTGGGAGGGTAGCGCACTCTCTCTTTGTTCTTTCAGACTTGATTCTTTTCCACTTTCTTTTTCGCCTTTGAGAAACAAAGTCGCTCTACACGATCACCGCCCGCCCCCACCCCGTCCACCCAGCCGCCAGATGTGCATAAACAAACCAGCCTCTCTCCTCGCTGCTAGCTTCCCAGCGGGCTCCTGAGGTAATCTGCATCATTTTGTCGCCATGCCGACAAGCCGAGCGGCGTCCATCAATCTAAATGAGGCGGCGTGATGTGCCTCATACATCCTGGCCGGGTCCTCTGCGTTCCTCAGACTGCAGCAGGAGAGAGGAGCTCAATCTGGAGAAGCGAGAAACACAGAGTCCTATTTTATGGCGCTATATATAAACGGCCAGGTTGATGGGCTTCTAAAAATATGGTGCTCTTAAATTTCTACACATTCTAATAAAAGAATGCCGCTTCTTGTGCTACTTTTTTTCCAATGTGCTCACCCTCCCCTGAATTCCAATGGGAAAGGATCCCTCTTTAGCACCTTCGGCGCTCTTCTTCTTGGTCCAACTTTCTCAATTATCTCCTGAGCGGGGATCAATCTTGGACCTCAACTCTCCTTCAGCGGAATGTTCTTTGCGCTTGTTGACTTGTGAACACCACATGCTTGGCATGATGATGACGGATGATGATGGTGGTGGTGGCGGTCTAAGTCAAGGCTGCCCGAGGACAAGGATGCTGGGAGGTAAAGCCCAGACGGCGAATGGGTTAAATGTTGCCAACCCACTTTGTGAAATGATAAAGCCCCCACCCCACCAGGAGTTCTTGTGGTCGTCTTCCTGGACATCAATCCGCTGGTTTTAGTCTTCTCCTGTCACAGCAGGATTATACTATAAGCGTTGTTTTAAAAGTGGTGACCTTCACCACACGTGTTATGTTTTATGTTGAAGGGAAACATATGCAAACATGACATCTGTCACGCCTCTCAAGGGAGGGGGGACCCCCAGATTGCTCTTTCTGCTTTTCTGCTAATGGCTATAAGCCCACATTATGTTGATCTTTGTTGTTCCCATTCTGCGTGCTATTTACATGCTCTCATAAGACTTACTTTGCATGACATTCCTGTTGGCTTCATCAAGCCGTGACCTTCAACGCTCGCTGGATCGGGCCGCAGCTGACTTTGAAGCGGCCGGGATGAGAATCAGCATCTCCTAGTCCGAGTCCATGGCCCTCGAAAAAGGGTGGAGTGCCATCTCCGGGTCGGGGATGAGCTCACGCCCCAAGTGGAGGAGTTTAAGTATCTCGGGGTCTTGTTCACGTGTGTGCAATAGATTGCAGTCCTGTGGGAAACACAAGCAAACAACCACACAGTTGTTGTTGTACAAGCAGGGATCCGAGATTGGAGGAGAAGGTGCCAGCGAAGGTGAGCTTTACTCCCTCAGACCGAGTCGCACACACACAAGACGTGGTGTACGGAAATCCCACCAACCTCAGCCCTGCAATTTTAGCCTAAACACCTTTGAAAACAATGTAAATGTTGCGCATAGTCAATGTGAGGTAAACATGTCACCCCATAGCATCAACCTAAGTGACAATATTCATCTCAGTGATACAAATAATCCCTTTCGTTGTGAATGTGTGACATCCCTGACTAATCATTAGGAAGGGACATTTTTCTAACAATAAGATGAACTTGACTCTCAGCTGAATATCGGTTTGTCTGTGCGAGAAGCCCAAACAGGGCACATTGATGACACATAATGTTACTTGTGACAAACATGGCGTTTTGATGCAGCAGGGGGGAAAAACAAATACTGTATATGTTTTCCCTCTAAATGCGAGCTACAGACGGCTGGGGGTGCATGACAGAGAACTTTCAATTCAGTTAGCAGTGGGAGAAAAATGGAATGCAATTTGCCGACTGGAAATTGGCCATTGTCTTGTGCAAAAATTGCTCTATTCAAGCGTTGACATTCAAACGACTTTGGGCCAAGTCTGTGCAAGGACATTGAAGAAAAGTCATTTTTATGTGCTTTTTTTCTCTACACGAACAGAATGCTTGGGTTTTTACAAGAGTACGCCGCTGGATTCATAATCTGGCACATTCACAGCAGGCACACAAAAAACCAACACCTCTGATCAGCTGTCTTTTGGGTATCAGCCTGTCTGTGTGGTCTGCCTTTTTTGTCTTCTAATATTTGCACATTTCCAATATGTGCTCATTGACATTTGGATTTCCCAGAGTGTGTTGAAGCAGGTTGCCAGTTTCTTTTTTTTCCAGTTCTCTCTGAGCATGAATTTATAAATTGAAAAAAAAAAAAAAAAAAACAGGCAAAAATGACCTTAATCCGCACGCCGTCATTCGGCATGTTCAAGCTCTGCGGGGAGCGGGTTTACCGCCGCCATCTGTTGCTTTTTTTCATTAACAAAATCTATTTCTTCATTTAGCCGTGCTTGCTCAGACAATGCCACCGCTCCCATCGCGATGCTAAATCCCGGATTGGAAAAGAATGCCAACTTGCCGCACAGAGAGAGGGAAAGCAATGCTTTCAGATTAGCACTGTAATTGCAGGTATAATTCCACCGTGCTCGCCGAGGATTACGACACTGACACGTTGTAGTCAGGAAGCACGGGACGGCGGCTTTGTGCCGTCCTGCTTGAGAGACCATCGCATTACCCTTTTTATATTGTTTTTTATTCTCAAATGATCAAAAAACTCTTCCAACACACAAGTGGCTTGGCTCATTAGCATGGAAGCAAAGAGCATGAGCCACGTGATGTGATGTTAACGATAAATGTCCCCGAGCATCATTTTTTCAATAAAATAATCACCCTTTTTTCCTAAATGGATACGCATGTACATAAAATCTAACTGTGCCAGTCGTGGTGGCAAGCCCCGAACCCGATGGTGGACATCGGGGGTTAGGGCTGCTGTCAAGCTGAAGAAGGAGTCCCATCAAGCATGGATGGCTTGCGGGACTCCCGAAGCAGCTGACAGGTACCGGCAGGCCAAGCGGCACCCGGCTTCAGCGGTGGTCGAGGCAAAAATGGATGTTGAGGGACTGTGTTGGTTGACACGCCTCTGCAACATTGCATGGAAGTCGGGAACAGTACCTCTGGACTGGCCACTGGGGGTGGTGGTCCCCATTTTTAAAAAGGGTGACCGGAGGGTGTGTTCCAACTATAGGGGGATCACACTCCTCAGCCTCCCTGGGAAAGTCTACTCNAGCCTTCCTGGGAAAGTCTACTCCAGGGTGCTGGAGAGAAGGGTACGACCGTTAGTCGAACCTCGGTTAGAGGAGCTGCAATGTGGTTTTCGTCCCGGTCGCGGAACACTGGACCAGCTCTACACCCTTGCAAGGGTACTCGAGGGTATGTGGGAGTTTGCCCAACCAGTCTACATGTGCTTTGTGGACCTGGAAAAGGCATTCGACCGTGTCCCTCGTGGTGTCCTGTGGGGGGTGCTCCGGGAGTACGGGATTGATGGTCCGCTTCTACGTGCCATTCGGTCCTTGTACAATCGAAGCAGGAGCCTGGTTCGCATTGCCAGCAGTAAGTCGAGCTTGTTTCCGGTGAACGTTGGCCTCCGCCAAGGCTGCCCTTTGTCACCGATTCTGTTCATAATCTTCATGGACAGAATTTCTAGGCGCAGTCAAGGTGTTGAGGGAGTCCAGCTTGGTGACCTTAGGATCTCGTCTCTGCTATTTGCAGACGATGTGGTCCTTATGGCCTCATCAGGCTGTGACCTTCAGCGTTTACTGGAGCGGTTTGCAGCTGAGTGTGAAGCTTCTGGGATGAGACTCAGCACCTCCAAATCCGAGGCCATGGTTCTCAGTCGGAAACGGGTGGACTGTACCCTCCGGGTTGGGAGTGAGGTCTTGCCTCAGGTGGAGGAGTTCAAGTATCTCGGGTTCTTGTTCACGAGTGAGGGAAGGTTGGAGCGTGAGATCGACAGACGGATCGGTGCAGCATCTGCAGTAATGCGGTCGCTGTACCGGACCGTCGTGGTGAAGAGAGAGCTGAGCCGGAAGGCAAAGCTCTCTGTTTACCGATCGATCTACGTTCCCACCCTCACCTATGGTCATGAGTTATGGGTCATGACCGAAAGAATGAGATCGCGGATACAAGCGGCGGAAATGAGTTTCCTTCGTAGGGTGGCTGGACTCACCCTAAGAGATAGGGTGAGGAGCTCGGCCATCCGGGAGGAGCTCAGAGTAGAGCCGCTGCTCCTTCACATCGAGAGGAGCCAGTTGAGGTGGCTCGGGCATCTAGTCCGGATGCCTCCCGGGCGCCTCCCTGGTGAGGTGTTTCGGGCATGCCCAGTCGGGAGAAGGCCCCCGGGAAGACCTAGGACACGCTGGAGGGACTATGTCTCACAGCTGGCCTGGGAACGCCTTGGTGTCCTCCCGATGGAGCTGGAAGAGGTCGCTGGGAACCGGGAAGTCTGGACTTCCCTACTGAAGCTGCTGCCCCCGCGACCCGGACCCGGATAAGCGGAGGAAAATGGATGGATGGATGAATTAAATGTAACTTATTTACAAATCTACAGGTAATTTCCCACTCTGGACTGTATGTCGCATCATACAAAAAAAATGTTCATTCACGATTAAATTAATTGTAGTAGTATTTTTGTTGTTAGAGCATAGAAAACCTGTTTATGAACTTCTAAGTATGGGTTTTACAATTAGAGTCATGTAGTCATGAAATAACACCCCTATAGTCAGCTTTACACTTGTATTTGCCGATATAGTAAACATAATAATAGTAAAATAAGCCATTTTAGACATACATAAGATAAGATGGACTTATTTTTTTCTTTTGGATTTCTTCTGGCGATTAATAGAGTATTTGTCTTATAATGGAAGTATTTACTGTATCTATCACGTTAGCATTGACAGCATACTTCCTGCGGTGGCTATTGTCTCATCAAAGTAAAATTACTGATGTCTAAAGACCAGTGTAGAGTACTACTCTACTGCTGTTTGCAGTTAAGGAGCGAGTGAAGATGCACTTCATTCGCTTTGTTAACAGCCAGAGAACACATGCAGTGAACATTCACACAGGGGCTCAGCTCAGCTCAGCTGAAAGACATCTCTAGCTAGATGACGTGACACATGTCACTTTCCAGGGTTCGCTTCTTAAAGCCGCACACAACAAGTCACAGATACTGTATACACTTCATATCACGTCATTTGAATGCTTGATATTTATATTTTTCTTTGTTTAGCTATTTATATTTATGAAGACGCTTAATTTAGGACATGAATATGTAAAAAATTTGGACTTTTTAACTAATGATACACCAGATTCAACCACAAAACAGCAATCCTTTTAATTTATGTTTTAGTTATGTTAACGTAGCAGATTAACGGCTATCACAATAGCAAAAGAACATACCTCAGAGGCTGAAAGGTCTAAACTAACATGACACAAGCCAACAAGTCAAGAAGCAAGTTACTAACCCTGGCTACAGCCTGGGGGTTGGGGACCCGTGACCTAATTGATACCTGACTTTTGAACTTTTGAAGGACCAGAACCTTGCTAAAAAACTATGTAAACAAATATAAAATGAAAACAAAACAGATGAATAAAGAATGGCAATCGGAATGAGTTTGGAGTTTGTTTTCCAGATGATAACGTGGTTTGACGTGTGAGTGACACTTTCAATTATTTTCATACAAACATACAAAACATACATACAGTGTAACGCCTGGGAGCGACAAAATCATATTTGAAGTCGCGGCTGTCATAATATTATTTACATTTCTCATTAATGATTTGTTATTCACCCCATGTACCCACTGGCCAACTTTGACCCCAAGGCGATTACAATAAAGTATTTCTATACATATTATCATTGGACAATGGACATCAGTGGTCTTGCGGCCACATGTTTTGGACACTCGGGTGAAGATAGGGGCGGAGCTGTCAACTGTTCACCACCTGGTGGTGAGTTGGTTCCGATGGTGGGGGAGGATGCCGGTCAGACCTGGCAGACCCAAACGCATTGTGAGCGTCTGCTGGGAACGTCTGGCAGAGTCCCCTGTCAGAAGGAGTGTCAACTCCCACCTGCGGGAGAGCTTTGACCAAGTTCAGAAGGAGGCAGCGGAAGTTGAGTCAGAGTGGGCGATGTTTCGTGCCTCCATCGTTGATGCGGCTAATTGGAGCTGTGGCCGTAAGGTGGTCGGTGCATGTCGTGGCGGTAATCCCAAAACCCGTTGGTGGACACCAGCGGTGAGGGATGCTGTCAAGCTGAAGAAAGAGTCCTATCAGGCCGTTTTGGCCCATGGGACTCTGGAGGCAGCTGACAGGTCCCGGAAGGCCAAGCATTCTGCGGCTCTGGCTGTCACTGAGGCAAAACTCGGACAAGGGAGGAGTTCGGAGAGGCCATTGAAAACGACTTCCGGATGGCTTCAAAGAGATTCTGGTCCACCATCCGCCGTCTCAGGAGGGAGAAGCAGTGCACAGTCAACACCGTGTATGGTGGGGACAGTGTGCTGCTGGCCTCGACTCGAGATGTTGTGAACCGGTGGAGGGAATATTTTGAAGACCTCCTCAATCCCACCGACACGTCTTCCAACATGGAAGCAGTCCCCGGGGAGTCTGAGGCGGGTTCCCCTATCTCTGGGGCTGAGGTTACCGAGGTGGTCAAGAAGCTCCTTGGTGGCAAGGCCCCGGAGGTGGATGAGATCCGCCCGGACTTCCTTAAGGCCCCGGATGCTGTGGGCGTGTCTTGGTTAACACGACTCTGCAGCATCGCGTGGACATCAAGGTCATTGCCCTTGGACTGGCAGACCGGAGTGGTGGTCTCGCTTTTCAAGAAGGGGGACCGGAGGGTAAGTTCTAACTATCGTGGGATCAAACTCCTCAGCCTTCCCAGTAAGGTCTATTCTGGGGTTCTGGAGAGGAGGACCAGCTCTATACTCTCGGCAGGGTCCTTGAGGGTGCATGGGAGTTTGCCCAACCAGTCTACATGTGTTTTGTTGTCTTGGAGAAGGCATTCGACCGTGTTCCTCATGGAATACTGTGGGGAGTGCTCCGGGAAAATGGGGTATCGGACCACCTAATCCGGGCGTTTCGTTCCCTGTATGACCGGTCTCATAGTTTAGTTTGCATTGCCGCCAATAAGTCTGACCCGTTTCCAGTGAGAGTTGGACTCCGCCAGGGCTGCCCTTTGTCACCGATTCTGTTCACTACTTTCATGGACAGAATCTCTAGGCGCAGCCAGGGCGTTGAGGAGTTTCAATTTGGTGGCCACAGGATTCCGTCTCTGCTTTTTGCAGTTGACGTGGTCCTGCTGGCTTCCTCGAGCAGTGACCTTCAACTCTCACTGGATTGGTTCACAGCTGAGTGTGAAGCGGCTGGGATAAAAATCAGCACTTTCAAATCTGAGTCCATGGTTCTCGCCCGGAAAAGGGTGGAGTGCCATCTCCGGGTCGGAGTTTAAGGTCCTGCCTCAAGTGGAGAAGTTTAAGTACGTCGGGGTCTTGTTCACGAGTGAGGGAAGGATAGAATGCGAGATGGACAGGCGGATTGGTACAGCGTCTGCAGTGATGCGGACTCTGCGGTCTGGCGTGGCAAAGAGAGAGCTGAGCCAAAAGGCCAAGCACTCAATTTACCGCTCGATCTACGTTCCTACCCTCACCTATGGTCATGAGCTTTGGGTAGTGCCCGAAAAGACAAGATCGCGGGTACAAGCGGCCGAAATGAGTTTTCTCCGCAGGGTGGCTGGGCTCTCCCTTAGAGATAGGGTGAGAAGCACTGTCATCCGGGAGAAACTCGGAGTAGAACCGCTGCTCCACCGCATTGAGAGGAGCCAGATGAGGTGGTTCGGGCATCTGGTTAGGATGCCTCCCGGATGCCTACTTGGGGAAGACCGAGGACACGCTGGAGAGACTATGTCTTTAAGCTGGCCTGGGAACGCCTCGGCATCCGCCGGGAAGAGCTGGACGAAGTGGCTCAGGAGAGGGACATCTGGGCTTCCCTGCTTAGGCTGATGCCCCCGCGACCCGACCTCGGATAAGCGGAAGAAAATGGATGGATGGATGGATGAATTATCATTACATAAAAGCCAAAATGGATATACATTTATAATTCATTTGACATAGTTTGGTGGAGACCCCTGTGATAGAAGACACCATCAGATTCATAATTATGTTTTTTTTTAATATGGAGGCTGCAATCAGTGGCACTGAGAGATTAACCTGCTATTTGATTCCACTAGCCGTGGCTGTCTGTTCTGCCACACTATGCAGCGCTTGCTTGCAAGTTTCAGTCCAAAGGCAACAAGACGTGCTCCCACTCATGATAAGAGGGGATCGCTGGTGGACATGAACAACTTGCAAAGAATCCGCGGCTGTGTTCTCGCAGCAAAGACTGCTAACAGATGCTTGGGGATTTACCTGGAGACTAACACACCGTGCTTTAAGCTAATAACCCAGAAGCTCTTCTTGCTGAGGCAGCAGTTCTAACCCATGCACCACTCGTGCTGCCTCTTTTTTGAAATTTCTCGCAAACACCAGTTTATACCTCAGACTTCCACAGCACTACATCTTACTCTGCTTCCGTGTCGGACAACTACAGACAAAGTTTTGTTTGTGCCGCACGCCGTTGATGATTTTTTAAGTAGCCAATATTCATCTCTCCATGGCGGTTCTGCTCTGGCCGAGTGAGCATACATCATGTCAGCATTCCCTGATAGCTTTATTGATTTCACACTCTCCCCCTTTGCACCGTCTCTCAAACTTTTCAGCGCCGAGACTAACTGAGACACATCTTTTCCAAACTGCTCCAAATGGATCATTAGGCAATTGCTGAAGATGGACTTTAAGTCGAGCAGATCCATACCGGAGATTAGAGGGGAGGGAGGAAATCCTGACAATCTTTTGCCGGTGATGAAATCCGGCGAGAGCGATGTACAACAGCTGCTCAGTGAAAATGTTTATGATAAATATATGACAACAATATGTGCTCAGGGCTTCATAATAGGGCACAGCTGCTCCAGCAACAGGGCTTTACCAAGGCGAAGGAGGCGTTCTAAACCCTCCAATCCCTCCATCTCTGGATCTATATCACGGGGGACCATCTTCCCTGCGGGATGGGCTGCTGTCCTGATGGCTTCCTCCGTCTCAGGACAAATAGGCTAATAATTCCATCAAGGGGCGAGGAGGAGGCAATAAAACATGGCAAACAGACAGGGGGGTTCTAATGCGCCTCGTTGTTTCGGATGCAATTACGACAGCCATCATGTTAGGCGTTATCTTGTCTCCCCGGGTCCCAGCACTCCCTCTTGTGAAGTAAGAAAAACAAAACACTAGCGTATGTGTCATAAGCAAATAAAACAGGAAGAAGCCACGGTGTTGTTTTCAGTTTTAATTTGTTTGTTGTTAGGAAACAAATGAGGGAAAAAAGCAATAATACCTGTGCTAATTAAATAAATGAGACGAGAACTTCCCCCACGAGTAATCATTCCGGATCTGGCGGTGCTGTCTGCATGCAAATTGCTAACAGCTCGTTTTCTGAATCAGGGTTGACACAAGATGATGCATGTGCAGGAATTCAAGTTGAATCCACAGAATGAAGTTCTACACAGGGACCCATGAAGTCACAGACAACATCTTGTGAATGAGGCGGACTCTTTTCTGATCCACTTAATTACTTTGCAAGGAGCAGGCAGCGAGGCTAATTAAGAAATACGTCCAAGTGAACTGTCGTCAATGACAGCCCGACTCCTACCACTGGGGGGCGGGGATTCTGACCCAGATCGCTAATGCCGCCCATTTAAGATTTACCACATGACAAATACCCAATCAAGCCGCCGCAAATCGGCCTCCATTATCTGCCACTGCCGCTAACTAATCACGCCACGTTGTTGATTAGCCCAAATTAAACGTCTCGAGGCGAGGCCGCCGGACCCGACGCTGTGTGCCATGACGACGCACAATGAGGTGGAAATTATAATCAGCCATATTGGTGGGCAGCAAGACCTTGAAAGGTGCTAATCAGTCCCCTAAGGGGGTCGAATGTTTGACTCCAAACGAGTGCCGTTCTGAACGCAAGCGACTGACAGCACTTTGACCAGACCTGATTCTCATCAATGTCCTGACGGCTGTGGGCTTGTGGAAAGCTGTAGGTTAGAAACCTGGAAGAAATGGCAAAAATATGGGTTGCATTTCTGCTTTGCCTGCACTCACTCGCTCCGCATGTACTCGTTTACTCGTTTACTCATGCCATCACGCCGTCACACAACGCTTCGTGGCAGTAGATCACCAGCGGTTCATCAGTTCTGGCTGTGAAACACAAGGAGTAGACTTTAAACAGCTTGTTTTAGATCAGAACAGGCTGAAACCACTTGAGTCTGACCAATGACCCAATAAATGAAGACTACTGGCTTATAGACTGGAAGGTCGCAGGTTAGAAACTTGGAAAAGATGGCAAATACATACCATGGAAACAGGCTGTTTCTGCACGCATTTGTTTACTCATGCCATCACTCCATTACACAACCCTTTGTGGCAGTAGATCGGTGGCGGTTCGTCAGCCGCTTAGATCAGAGCCGACTGAAACCACTTTGACCACATGAGTCTTCTCGTTGCCCCAAAGAATGAAGGCTGCCGGCTTGCGGAGTGGAAAAAAGTTGTATTTCTTTTTTGCACACGGCAGCTTGTGTCATCGCTTTATTATTAGGAGTCGGGCTTTCAGCTTGACTATAGAATTTGGTTCTGCAGCAGTTAAGTTTACACGACTCGGGTCCAGTAAATCAGTCGCGGTTCATGAATTCCAGCTCTGGAACGTATCAGGCTTCTTCTTCTTTAATGGCCGATGAAAAAGGTCAAGCGGTGAAGCTGAAAAAGCTCACCGGGGGAGTCCACGGGCGGAGGAGGAGAGGGGGAAGCTGCCACATACGTGGGGTGACATCAGTGGCCATAAACAGTCTTATTTATGAAAATATGGCATGGCGCTAGACGGGCCCGAGGCCATAAAGGCGGCTGAATTATTTATGAGCTACATTTTGGAGGAGAGCGTGATGCATGTCCACTGGCCTTATTCTGTGGCACTGCTCTAATGCTTTGATGAATGGCCGTTATCTCCAGCCTTTGGAGTATGACGGCCATCTGCTGCCGACTCCTTCAGGGCCAATTGGAGACATTGGCCAATGTGGGTCAACTCAGGTGGTTGCATTAGAGCAAAAAAAAAAAAACCAAAACATCGCTGACCACGAGGAGCCGGCCAATCTCACCGTGTGTCAGATGGCCGCGCTGACCCCCTTATCGGCGCCGACAGAAGTCCGTTTGCAGTCTCACTCCGAGGCTCGCCTCACAGGGATTGGCTCGGAATAAGATACAGACTTTAGTCACCGCAGCACCATTTCTGCACACTCACGTCTGCGGAGCACAGCGGCCTCCGAGAACAGTCGGCTAGAGTTTTGGCTGCAACAGTTAGAGCTGATAATAACTCTACTGGCCTTTCTGTCAACACAAGGCAGAATGATTTGGGATTTGGGGATTAATGGAATCTTATCTTGCTTTGCCCTTTTTTGGAACATTAACGTCATTGTTATGGATAAGGCTAATGACTGTTAGCGACAGTTGCTGGTTGGTCTATTGAGGCACTTACTAATTACTAAAGTTACTAATCAATGCTCTTTCTCCTTATATACTGTATATATCACTCTTGCACGTCACGTCATATCTCCTGTACTTTTGTACTTTATTTTACCTCTATTATATTGTATTTTTGTACTTCTCATATTTCGTACTATTTCGTTATTATTTATTATTTTTCATTTCTTTCATTTCATTTCTTTTTCATCTATTTTCATCCCTTAAATGGTTACAGGTTGGACAGTCGTACAATACATTTCACTGCACGTCGTACTCTGTACGTATATGTATGTGACAAACAAAATCTATATCTGAATCTATATAAAGATGTAAATACACATTGAATATTTTTGTAGTTAGAAAACTTGTTTACAATGTTCTAAATACGCTTAACATTGTGAGAGCACTCCAGACATGAACTAACAACCCTACAGTCACACTTACACACGTATTACCCAATATAGTAGACATAAGCAATTTAAGACATAAATAAGACTCATGCTCGTGTGTGTTGCTACAAATGTGTTATGGACGTGTAAAAGACAGCTTAGAGTGGAATACTGCTGCCACAGCTGCCCGTGTTATTGTTATGATTATTACTATGATAATTATGTTGCTGTTATTGTGTCTTACAGGAACATTACTGACACGTGGTGACCAGTGTAAAATACTGCAGAGCATCATGTTTTTTAATGCATTTTTTGAATGCCTTATATTTGTATTTTAGTTCATTTATCCATTTTTATGCTTGAAAAAGCTTAGAGGAAAATTGCATTAAAAAAAACAACCATGGTCCACAATCCTTATGTGAAACATGAACACAAGTATTCCTCTTTTCTGTGTGTTGTAAAGATATAAAAACAGACTTAAAAAGGGTGCTCATCAATGCTCGTAATTGCATTCCGCCTAAAAAGCCCGTTATTAACGAGACGTGTGTTCAAGCAAGTCGCACATAAAGGCTGTCGATGATGGGCAACATTCCTAAAGAGTGCAGTTTTCCTTTAAATAAGGGAAAAAAACCCATAAACTGGGCTTAAATATGAATATTTTGCGACTAACGGGTTTTGTAACAACAAAACAGCATCATTTTGTAAAACTGTGATAGAGTGACGCTGCGGAATTCATACTGCAATGTGGCAAGGATTACTTTAGTTTTTTTTTCTTTTTCCGACTGTGAGACCTTGAGGATGTTGCTAACCTTCCTAGCAGAAGATGCTGGATGATTAAAAGTGCTGTAAGACGTTTCCCCGGTGTCAGGGTGTCCAGGTGTCTGGATGAAGTGCTATCTGGAGGCTCTAAATAGTTAAGCAGCTTTGTTTGCTCCCCCGAGGGCGTGGGAGTCCACACAACCTTTTTCTTTCCCTGGACCCAAAGTGATGAACTCGGCCCAGCAATTAATCATGCTGCAATGACATGGCGGCTGCTGGATCCACTCAAGGACAGCTTTGAGACGCATTAGGCCAAGTGCTGCCAGTCCCCGGATGTGGTTGTCCCCCCTGGGGGCCGAAGGACAGACAGATGGGGGGTAGGGGGGGGTGAAGCATCTTTTGCTAACCACCTCCGGCTCTTTTTTGGCGTTGAACGGGAAGTTGATGTGCGTTATCAACGGGGCCATGTGCACTTTAATCACCTTTACAATAAATCTCAATCAGCTGAGCGTGGAGGATGCGGGGCGCCTGCTGATGCATGATCGGCCTGATAGTGCCGACACGCTGCGACTCGATCACAAAGTGCTGCAATGACGGCGCAGCCGTTCTCATTCAGGCTTTGTGAAGCGGCGCTCTTTGCTAATCAGCGCCATCATAGAGTCATGTTGTCAGAACCACCCTCCATTGTCAGGCTGCTTCAAGACTTGTTTGGTGTTCGAGTGAGGTTTCCCATCATGTGTTGCTGATTGGGGGGGGAGGGTAACAGTTGGTGCCATCGAAGGCTTGCCAAGCTACGCAAATTGACTAAGACGCCCAAACAGATGTGGTGCAGTGCGGCGTCTTGATTCCGAGTGTTGCTCCCTCCGTTTAAAGGCCAGTCAAGTGTGTGACTACCTTGGACCTGCTTGATGCCTCCAGCAGCTGGATGATGAAGTTGCTCATGCACATGAAACGCACCTCTTGGTGGCGTAGCAAGCAAGCAGCACAGACAAGAATGCGAGGTGCATTCACAGGCAGTGAGTCATTGCATTATTTTTTTGCCCAGTCGTAGACCACAATCCACTGACCCCACCAGTTGACAATCACAGCTTTAAATTGCAACTTGAAAAGTGTAACATCACCTGATTACCTTCACAAAAGAAAGCTAACCTTGAGCATCATTTAGACGAGTCAACGTGCACGACACTGAGCCGCTAATCACAACTGCGGGTAGTCTGCTGCCACGATGGTGACAGTGTGATTGCGTGGTACAATTGCCATTTGGTGGTTTAGCTATGCTTTTAAGAAGGTAGAGGGGTGGGGGGTGTTTAGGCAGGTGGTGACACACAGCTGTGAAATTGACGCGACCTTGAAGAGATGCGGCGGCGGAGGCGAGCGTGGGCACTAGTAATTACGGTGAAAAGGCGTGTAACTAACGACCACGTTGGGTGCCCGCCGATGAGCTCAGGCCCCGCCGCCATCCCGCCACGCACTCAATTACAGCAAGGAGGAGGTGGGGGGCGGATCCGGGGGGGGGGGTCATTTTCTCTTTGGGTGACCTTCAGACTATTAAGCGGGCCCTGAGAGACAAGATTCCATTCTCGGAATCTCAGCAGAAAAAGTCTCGTAGATGAAAACAGATTCTATCCAATGAAGCCGGTGTACCTGATGCATTGTCCTTACATGCATGCATTCCATCCACTCGTCTAATTACTAATGAGTCATTTAGTCGGTTTTCCATGCTGTGTAGAACATTTACAGTTCTAAAATTATTCACTAGCAGTTCAGCGGCGTGGCTAATGTTGCAAGGGCGGGGTCTTGGGGGTCGCTGAAGCATAAGATGACCCCCACGGGCTCGAGACGCAGGCGGCCAGAGCTGGGGGCGCTTCTTTTCTTGGTCAGGAAAAAGAGAGATGCTTTTATCTTTGTTGAGATGTGTGCAGAGTTCACACTGGAGCACACACACACTTTTCTAGCAACCGGGGGTGTGGGGGCTGAGTTCACTGCATTGAGGCTGCCGCCTCTTTTTTTGTTTTTCACTGCATGGCGTTACATTAACACTCTATAAATCAGGACTATTTTTGCAGGATGTTTACCTTCTTGTTTTTTGCATAAACGTTGTTGTTGGACGTTGTTTTTCCCCATGATACTCACACATACTTGAGTATCATCCTGTTGTGTTACACTCGCAGTGTTTCTTCTATCCTGTGCCCCATTTTACATTCCCTGTCATCCTTTAGCATGTTTCTTAAAGGTTTGGGACTCACGTTGCACTCATCAGTTCATGCTCAAAGACCAGATAGGACAGCTGGAGTCTGAAGGGACGGTGGAAGTACCACCAAGGTAGACACGCCCCAAACCAAAAATGCTTTCACAATTTTGAAATGCAAAGCAACAGTCGTTAATATATAAATGGAATAAGACGTCTACCAGCCGCCTATAGGGAGACCATCCCCAGCATTAATGGTCACCCAAAGATGCACAAATGGGAGAAGAAAAGGTATGTCTATTTTGGCGCTGTAGAAAGAAAATGCAGAAAGAGCAAAAGGAGGCTTAACACTAACCACAACAAAGAAGGCACATAGTTTTGGACATTCGGATCTGTTATTATATGTTATTTTTTGATATGTTATTAACAGAACTTCACAATGAAAAGCCAAGCGACTACAGAAAATACGTACTTGAGAATTCACCCCAGCTTTTTCCAAGAGGTGGTGGAAAGGTTAACCCATTCAAGAGAATGCAACACGCTTTGATACGCGCCGCCTGCTGTAGGTTGCGGTGTGTTCACTTTGCGTTCACGACAAGTTCAGAAAGATTATGCATGCCAGAAATTTAGAGCATTTTGGGGCACACCGCCCCACACGCTTTACACATTCGTTACTCATTGGCACAAACTTGCAATTCACTTCGGGGGACCACACTCCTGCAAGTGTCAAGGTAGAGTTACACTATTGCAAAGTATGTGGCCAACGATTTAGCACTTTTGGTTGGTGAAACGCCACATCACATTCAAAACTCAAATGGACTTTGTTGCTAAGGTAAGAAACCGAGAACTGGATAAAAACAAAACAACGATTACCGTCGATGTCACGTCGCTGTTCACTTAAATGATATTCTATTTGCACAAACTTTGTTTTAACACAAAATATTTTCTATTCATGGAAACATTTTACAGATAAAAGCACAAAAGTCTTCAACCCCCATGGCGGCCAACAGAGGAGGGCTCTGAACTAATTTAAGAAAAGAGCACCACGTCTCTGGCATATAGATTCGGATGACACATGGGTCAAAACCAGGGCAAAAAAGTTCATCAGTGT
Source organism: Oostethus manadensis (assembly GCA_024372805.1). Lineage (NCBI taxonomy): Eukaryota > Metazoa > Chordata > Actinopteri > Syngnathiformes > Syngnathidae > Oostethus > Oostethus manadensis. Next base: position 360,623 of record QODF01000145.1, on the reverse strand, counting down.
CAAGCTCACATGTAAGAATGTCAAAGACATTAGGCCGCCAGGAGCCTGCCTCCATGTGGGGGTTTACAGAAACCCCTCAAAAAAACAGTGACCAATACATGTTTTTTGACTTGCACTACCCACTGGAACACAAACTGGACGTTTACAGAACCTTACACCGAGCTGACAATCTTCCCACCAGCCCACAGGCAAAAAGAGGAAGAGCTTAAGCACCTGAGGGACACCTTCAAAACCTGTTCTTACCTCAGCCTAGCTGTAAAAAGTGCATTTAGGTCCAAAAGGAACAAGAGCAGGGGTGGATAAGCAGGAAAAGAGTGACAGACAAACAAACAACATTATCATTCAGTATGTATCAAGTCTTTCCGAGAAAACCAACCCTTCAAACCTGGAAACACCATAAAATAAAGACTGGTACACCCCAAAGATCGGACACCTTGTCACACACACAGACTGCTGAGAAAGGCAGTCTGGTGTCTGCTGTTCAGTGCACTGGTTTATACATTGGGGAAACCAAGCAGCCACCAAGCAGGCACGTGTCACAACGCAGATGGGCTAATTCTTCAGGTCAAGACTCAGCTGTCAACCTGCATCTCAAAAAGAAACGGCACTCTTTTCAGCACAAAAAATGTACATATTCTGGACAGAGAAGACAGATGGCTTGAAAGAGGAGTGACGGAGGCCATCTGCGTCAAGGTTGAGAGACCATCTCTGAACAGAGGGGGAGGTCTCTGACATCACCTTTCCCTCACATACAATGCTGCCCTTGCATCACTTCCTGAGAGATCCAATCATTTTAGCTTCTAATAAACGCAACGCAGTCACTTTTGGCTTTCCGAAGCGTGCATTAGCATTGTTACAACTTGACCCTAACGACTGTTGTTTGCATCCCAAAAGAGTGGAACCATTCTTATTTTGAGGCAGAATAAATCCATCATCCCTTCAGACTAGAAGAATGAACCAATTAAGCCTGCTCAAATGTATCATAAACAATAAATGAAAGAACAGTCCAGTTGCGATTGAATCAACATTCTGAGAATACAATGACATGGATGAAAGAGAATATTCGCCAGTATGAATTATCCATTTGGTTGCAAGTAGAGACACTCAGCATAAGAAGTAACAGACAAGCTTAAAGATGGGCTACCATTTTCAACTAAAATATGACAATTATTGTTACATTGAAGGGATATGCCAATCAGCATTTTAGGCCTCCGATACCGATCAATTTTTTGGACTGCATTCCGACACTTATTATTATGGAACTGAAAATGATATTAGCAAGTAACTAATTGTCAAAGTATTGGATAGGGACTCAAAATTAAGGTCAACAATTTGGATCAGGATCATTATTACATTACACTATACAATACTGCGCCAAGTCCTTGTGTGATTTCCTTATTTTTCTGAAGGTGAAGCTGACCTTTAATTATCCGCAAGTTATCTGCAAGTTTCACCACAGATATATGGAGCTGTGACGTTTGCCCTATGACATTACGGTCATTACCTTTTACAATATGAACCAAGTCCTTGTGTGACTTAACTAGTTTTCTGAAAGTGAAGCTGATTGTTAATTATCTGTCAAAAGTTTTATTTTATGGGTTTTATTTTTTTTATAAAGTTGAATTTTGTGAAGGTTATTTATTAAATAAGCTTTATGAAAGTGTTATTTTATTTACTTTAGTTATAAAACATTTAGAATTTGCTGGTATTGTTGTAACCCAACAAAGTACAACTTACGGACAATTAAATGACATGGGGCAAAGGCCACAGCTTCGTATATCTGTGGTAAAATGTACAGCTGTCGGGTATTGTTTTAAATCACGTGATGAAATCAGTGATGACAGAACATAGAGTGGACCCATACATTCTAAAACACGGCAAAACCTGGGGTAGACGAATGTTGGTGGCCTTGCTACTCCATATTATGTTGGGTACTCAGATGATGTACAGTATTAACATTGCGTTATTGAATGCATCTCTGCTAGTACCAACCCTTAAAATTGTCATTTTGCAGACACTGCAAGTGCGCAGAAGTACACAGCTGACATGGCTTTGTTTATTCCCAAGTCACACGAGAGGCAACATGAGCCAGAAAGCTGGATTCCTTAATTAATCCTGGATATATTCTGAGTGCATTCCAAATATTAGGGCCCATTATTGTAGCCGCCCCAAATGTTTAGAGCACGCTAAAAAATTTAAGGTGGATTTGAAGAGGAAAAATATCAATCTGAACTCCACTCTAAATATTTTTACGGTGTTTTAGCAGCATTGCAAACATGCGATTGCATTGCATTTGAAAACACAACCAGCTGTTGCTGAACATCGCTATGAAGTGTTGCCATATTCCTATCACTTCATACTGCCAAGGAAAAAAAGAGCCAAGTTAACTCCACCAGCGGCCTGGACAGTGCAGAGGTGCTGAAACCAAAAAGCCCGCAGAAACTGTCACTCACCATGGACACATCGCCAATACATATCACGTTATGTCACCAAGGAAAAGAGGATCCAAGCTTAACTCACCTCCGGCTGCCAGAATGGTGCTGAAACCCCAAAAGCCACTGAAAAGCCAGCTCCTATTCCTGATGATGCTGCATCCTCCGACCTGATTGCAACTGCAACTGCAGTCAAAACTGCATTTTGAATATTTCAACTATATTCAAATTGAATGCGCAAGAATGAGTCGATACGGGTTCTAAACGTAATCAAAGTATTCAAACAGCATTCTTTTTTTTCTTTTGTGTCTTGTCCAGCATCATAACAGCTGCATGGGAGTCAAGCTGCCTTTAAGTGCTGAGCAAAATTGCTTTGCCAAGGGAAACTTCATAATCCAAACGAGTCTCCCTTGACATTTGACTGCGTTTATATGGATTTTGTAGAGCCACATTTCGATGCCGGACCTGACATGAAGAGGGATGGGTGGGGTGGGGGTAAAGAAGGAAAAATAATAATAATAATAACAATAATAAATACATATATATACATACATATACATATTATACGTATCTATATATACACACATACATAGAGTATATACATACACACCGCGCACATACACATAGCAACGCAGTGACAGAATGACTGCATCAGAGGGAAACAGAGAATGAGGAGATGTTAGTGGTGAACACAGCCATGCATCCTAAACCACACCCTCCAAAAGCGAGGGTCCAACTAGGGAGACGTACAACTAGGCACCCCACAAAGGGGATGGCCCGACCCCGCATCCCCAAGAGGCGACCGCAAGTCCACTCCGAAGAGGTGCAAGGGACACCCGGCCTAACGCCACGCGGAAGCCAAGCAAGGTCCAAAGGGGGGCACGGACGCCAACCCTCGGAACACCTGCCGGGGGCTGGCCAGCTACGGGCAAGCAGGGCACTCTCCCCCGAACCCCTGGGCCCAGAAGCCACCCGCCCCCAAAGCAGGGGCCACATTCAACACCCCGGGAGCTCCAGGCCGCCCCAGACACAACTTCCGCGGGCCATCTCCCACCCCGACGCTAGAGGCAGGCGCCGCAGAGGGCCCATGGGTTTGCCACCCCCCCAACAGAACCCCGTCCACTCAAACAGCATTCTTACAAGGGTTAGGGTTAGGGTTAGGGTTAGGGTTAGGGGTTAGGGTTAGGGTTAGGGTTAGGGTTAGGGTTAGGG